>JANCMC010050420.1:19756086-19790580 GCA_024363005.1 Charaxes varanes
CGCGCCTGAAGCGCACCTTGGAATATCAACCTCAACGATAACGAAACGAACGACAAATATCATGTACTTCTCTCAACATTGCTCCAATCCATCCATTGAAATACCTTCTGAAGGCCTAGCACGATCTTTTCGGAACGAAGTAAGTCGACGAATCGTCTTTACAACGGGTTGCATTAGCATTGATTAAAAGCATGAAACAACTAAGACTTGCCTTCTGCGGAACTCGTACCAGATCGCACAAATGAGATGCCCGGTTTTAATGCCGGAAGGAAAGTGTGGATAGCCCTAAACAGATTCCGGACCAACCACGGAAAATTAGAATCATCACCTTTACATATGGGGCTAATAGATTCACCACAATGTGACTGCGGAGCGCCAGATCAAACCCTGTCACATGTGGTGAACGAGCGCCCACTCCGTCTCCCCCTTGGCGGCATATCGGAGTTGCCTTCTCTTAAAACAGCAGCAGTGGCTTGGTTGAGGGGTCTGGACTTGAAATTGTGATCCATACAGGATGCCATACGCAATGAAGATGAACATTTTCATCCTAAGGAAAATTGACTCGTCGACTTGCTTTGGTTCGAAAAGATCATTCTAGACACTGTTGCTCGAAGCTGTACCCATTTATTGACGCTTCGGAATAGTTTACGGGTTATCCACAAATTGCATATCACTACTTTCCACTCCTCCATCTCCTTCACTTCCACAACTCCTTCCATCATTGTCACAGGTTGTCATAGGGAAGTCCTGGTTTTAGTGTATTCCGGAGCTTAGCCGGCTGTTCCCATACTCCTATTCGAGTACTTAAGTTCAGTGTCGACTGGGATGCGTAAACGCATGTTCTAGGAATAAAAAAAACAGGTTGTCACATTTTCGAAACCCCCTCACGACACCACATTTTTAAAATGTAATAAATATGTAATGAAAAGAAAACATCTATTTGAATTTCCGGGGATCGTGGGTTCGATTCCCACCTCGCGTCTGGGTGTATTATCTATATGTATGTATTTATATATTTCTACAAAAAAAGTTGTTTATATTACAGGCGTCTGTAAAGTATAACCTAGGCATCAAATTGTCTACCTTAGGAACTGATGTCCGTGTGTCATATAATTCTGTATATATTTATTTATTCCTTTATATTATATGAATAAGTTATTTAAAATACTAATGGAGACGGACAAGTGTAGGTGTGTCTAACAAGCAATCGCAGACAGCCATGCGCAGTATCGGGCTATAATAAATTCGCTCAATTTAAGCATGACAATGAATTTATATTTCCATAAGCGTATACCACTTTTCAGCAATTGCTCCAATGATATCTTTTGATATTTGAATAACACTATACACGCGTATACCACTTTCCTTCGTGTATGCGATGATATCTCTTGCCATTTGTTATCTGCACATCGATATAGGCTTAGAAAGCTAGTCAGACAAGTTGTGCGTGTGTGTTTAACATGCATTCGTAGACGGCCGTACGCCGTATCGGGCTATTGAAATCTAATTCGCCATCGGCATCGCAGTGCGCCAATAAAGGCGGAAAAATCAAATGTAGACTTATAAAAGTTGTAGAACTGACTTACTTTGTTGCGGCAGCATTCTATATTTGTTGCGCCAGGACTTTAATCTATACTAATAAAATGATGGCCGCTGTAGTGTATACATAAATGAGGGTAGCTGTTAATAATAGTATAAATACAGAGACACGCAGATAAACGAGGCAGTTGTGTTACGACCGCTGACTCGGTAACAACAAATAAAGTATATTGTGATCAGTGTGGGTACGACACCAGAGTATACTACTTTGGTGACCTATAAATATTTAGTATTTAATATTATTCACATCTTGGCCCTATATTATTCGTTATATTTATAAATGACATAGCAAATTATTTAAAATATAGTGAGTTCCATCTCCTTTCTAGTAATGAACTTATGATAGTTCTTGACAAGCCAAGGTCTTTTAGTAGGTTGTATAGGGATTTTGCTGGTTACTTATTTGTAAAATAAAAGTGTAATACAGAATATGATATACGAAAATAAATTCAGCTCATCGCTTATGAATTAAAACTATACTGCGCAGTTGTAAACAACATCAATATGCCGGTCACCATGTGATTGCGGCTCATTGCTAGTGTGAGGGCCGAGTCGAGTTCTTCTTTTTAAAATGATTGTTGAAATTATTATCCTTCTGCTGACTATTGCAATCGGCTACTTTTTTTACATTTACAAATGGATACATCATTATTTCGATCAGAGAGGAGTTAAATATTTGCCAGGCGTTCCGGTTTTCGGAAACCTATTTAATTCGCTATTCGTAAGGAGTCATTTCCTCGATGATCTTAACAAAGTTTACAAAGCGTTTCCGGATGAAAGGTAAATGAAGAATGTTTCTATTAAATATTTGGGATATAATATTGTTACTTCTTTATGTTTATCTCAAAACAAGTTGCGATTTTTTTAATAAATTTGTGTGATATCACATTAACGTCGACATATCCGAATTTTTTTAGTGCAAGAATAACTAGTTTAGATACTTGTAATAACTGATTTACTACTCTTACCTTTTGTGTCTAAGGTGTTTACTGCATCATCTATCTTTCTTGACTGGCCTTCAACTTCAGAAATAATATCGTGAATGTGTGACTGTATCTCATAAAAGTATGCTTAGGTTTTCTAAAGAAATTTTAGTTTAAAACCTTTGTCATCGCAATGTGTTGTATGAATCTTTTTCAACCGTGCTCTATGTGATACAAACTCTCTGTAATAGTAGATTATTGCACCGAGCAGAAAGTAAGTCATTAATGCACGAGCGTTATGTAGGTAATGCTAAATTAACACGAGTGCGTTAATCAAACACTTCAGGAAGGTGCGTAATATACTCGTAGTTTTGTTTCAACTATATTGCTGTCTATTTCCATTTTTTAAACTTTCTTGCTCAATATGAAGTATAAAAGTTTTACAATGTGCACGTGTTATTATTATTATTTTACACAATATGCTTGGATTATGTTTATTATGTTACCAAGCCCACGATTGCAACCGTTTACCATTTATCCCTATATACTCTCACCAACAACTACCCTACTATACATAGTTATAAGAGGGTAGTTGTGGACGATGCTCTTTATACACTCATTTCTTTTTTTTTCTTTTTTAATAATATTAGGAATACTTTTTTAAGTATGACTAATATTCCGTTTTCCCTTCCTACTAAGCTTAAATTAAAAGCTTGTATTAGGAGTGGGTGCGACAATACCCGAGCTATTTCTATATTAACTTCATGAAATTCAGTACGTTGAATTTTAAAGATCTGTTCATATAAACAGATGACCAAATCTGATCAACGCCGACCAATTCAGATCAATTTACACTAACAACCTTGAAAAATAGCCTAAAAAACTACTTTAGGTGACCAAATCACGTAATTTAGCTTTTAGTAGCTTCACTTTTTTATTGACCGCATTCTTGTAATCGATTTTACTACTAGATTTCTCCGATTTCGATCTACTTTTCACTCTTTCGTGAAAGAGTTCGTAGAAATAGGGTAAGGGTGTATCGATTAGATCGATGTTGATGTAATTACTAGGCAATGGTTGATCGTGGAAGCAGAGTGCCATATTTTGTATGAAATGGTTGAACATGGCCGTCTCTGTGAACCACTCGAGGAAGTATTGCACTTGTTTCGATGAGGCATTTTTGATAAAGGCATCTTTCTGTAAAAAATAAATTAGTCATTTAATTTTTTATTCCACACTATTGCAGTTCATAAAATTAAAAAGTAGATATACCATACACAGGTATATAATAAATTTGATTAATACATTGAATACTAAGTTAGGTCGTGAATATGTACAAAAAGTCTAAAGGGTGACTTGTAACTTACGTCAAAAACGACTCCATTTTTCCCCAAATCACCATCACTCATCTCCTTTTCAGTGAAAAACCTCCAGAAATCACCCAAAATCTCCACGAAAAACCTCAAAAACGCCTCGGATATCATCACGTTTCTGGTTCTTGTGTCTTCTTGCTTGTCCTTGTTTTTGGTCTCCATTTGGAGAGAGGTTTTGAGGGTCTTATAACTGGGAGTAGGTAGAATCGTAGACTCGTCCCCTTGGTAGAATATGACCTTAGAGGGATGCGTCAAGTCTATCAACATGCCCTGTGAAAAAAAAAAAAAAGGTCTTTCACATCACAAACATCACATGATATATGGCTATATAGAAGAAAATTTGTGGATATTCATAACAATAAACTTCTATGACTTAACATAAAAATTATGACAGATTATAACTTTATACAGAAGACAAGAGAGCACGAGGCCGTTTGCTGACGAGATGGTCAAGCCAAGTAAGAATTTGACCTGACCATCTCGTCGTATTTTTGGGGTTCTATTGAACCCCAAAATTATAAATTTTACACTGTTTAATCTGTGACAAGTCGATTTCTCGGTATACCCCCATCGACCGATAACATTTTGTTAGTACAATTTCTACATTGGATACATTGTACGAATTTCACAACACAAGCTTACTTAGTGTGGAACCAAAGCATAACTTCATAAGTTTCGTTGTAAAATTTATTTGGAATAAATATATTTTATTTAATTTTGTGTGCAAAAAAGCGCTTTTATAATGCGATGTCTGTCTATCGAGTAATGTTTTATTTTCAACGTTATATACATATACGCTTTTTTTTTTAGTCGCCGAGTTTTTAACACTCGTGCGACTGAGGGATTAACCGTGCCACATTTTGAATCAATGCTAATGCAACTGGCGTAGACGCTAAGAGGGTTCCGCTGTGGGGCTAGTACGAACATTTTTGTCCTAACTAAAGTTGACTCGTCGACTTATTTCGGTTCGAAAAGTTCGTGCCAGGCCCTCAGGCCGCGAGGAACTCTCGTAAAATTAGCTCTAAGTTGAATATATTATCGCCACAATATCACACATTATTTAAAAAAAAAGATTGCTAAAAATGATTTTCACAATGTTGTTAAAAAACTGTGTATAAATGAATTTTAAATAAATATTATATTAATATAAAAAGATTAGCTTTGATAGCTATCAGACGACTCGTCTGCAAAGACCCTTACTGAAGCGGTTCTCGGCTATTAAATGCAATTTGATATGGCCAATTCATGTAACCAGAGTCCATCAGAGACGTTAACACCACGCACACATTTGTATGAAAATCGCAGACACAAACATACAATGACGTGATGGATGGGCGCCTAACTAAATTTCATTTACAGTAAATTACATCCATTCAATTTGCAATACACTATCATTTTTCCTCCTACTTTTTATGACCAACCAACATCCGTGTTGCATATCTGTTTCATTCAAATTCATTTGTGTCCATTTGATAAAGAACTAGCTGTTTCCCGCGACTACGGCCTCGTCAAATTTAGCTTGCAAGAGCCCTTAGACCTCTTAGACTAACTGTGAACTAACTTCCTTAAATATCATCTTTGTACATCCTGCGGTTTTCGATATTTCGTGACAGGTGTCCTTTCACTTTTATATATGTAGAGTTAGGAATCCTGCTAAGCTTAACTTAAAAGCTTGTGTTACGAATGCGTGCCACAATACCCCACTGTCGGAACCAAGTACTTTGCGCATTGCAGTCCGTCCCTTCTATCGTTGAGCTATTGAGGATTGATTGAGCATCATTCTTTATAAACGATTTCATTAAAAAAAAAAGCAAAGATCGGAAACCAAAGAAACGTAGAGGCGGCGAAAAAACCTCCTTTTCCGTACTTAGTAAAGAAAGCAAGAAAGAAGAAATTTCGAGTTAAGTTTTAAGCTTTAAGAATCGATTTTCACATTTAAACCTAGGGTACTAAAATCAATATCTAGTGGGAGTAAAATCAATATCAAATGTTGCATCTTATGTACGGAGTGCGTCGAAGTGACATAGACACTTTTTTCGCAATTCTTTTATATTTTACTATTATTATTATTATCTATGATGGGGGCGCGCACTGTGGATACACTTCGACCCAGCCGGATCTTTTGTGCTTGCCCTTTCCCTTGTTCCTCCAGATACAAGGCTTCAAAAATCCAGAAAAGCAGCTCTATGATCGCTGAAGGAACTGCAACTTGAAGGAACCGTAGTATTCCGACCTTGGATAGGCCACACCGAAGAGATTCATTCTTATTCTTGCCAGCACAGCAAGTGACCCATCGTTTCTGCTTCCTCATAGCAGACCCTGCAAATTGCAATATCACTTAGTGCCCTTCGAAACATCCCTTCACACAGCCCTCGTTCCGTAGAGACCCGTGAAACCTGCCACCAAGTATCTATCTTAACTGTTTCCTACTTCAGCCTAAAATGCGCTTACAAAAACTAGTCCTTAGATTGCCCATGAACAACTTAGTGTCTGAGCCCCCATATCGCCCTCCACTCGGCTAGACCCAGCGTGTTATCTCGGTCTTGTATATGTACATTGTTAAAGTGATTAATGTAAATATAAATTGGGCTGGGCTTGCCAGGATCAGATATTTTCTACTTTATAAGTAACCTCTGTAGAGTTTATATTCTGATGATTCTTGCTGATGATTTTGAGTGCATTTCTGGAGAAAAGCTCCTAGCCTAGGTTTCCAAACAAAACGTGTTGAGGTAAAACAGAAAAACAGCGCAAAGTTGTGCTTTGATAGCAATGTCAGTGTTATAGAGGACACAACATTGCAAAGTTAGTTAGTTTAGTTTTTCCTGCCTCTATATTATTGTAAAATTGTGCAAGTATATGAAGATACGCAGAAGATAACAGGCACTTGTAAACAAATCAAAGTTGTGCGGATTGGCGCAATGAAATCCATTGAGGCGAGTCCAACGGGACAACGTCCCTGTTGTGTCATTCGAGGTCCGTGACCTTTGCCAAAATCTAGCGCTCGCACCGGCCGCCATTTATAAAGAATTGACAGGGGGACATTGTGATCTCAGTTCCGACAGTGGATGCACAAACACTTACAATCTGTACGTAAAGGAGATTGGCGGTTTTTAGCCTTATCTTTGAGGAAAAAGCTGTTGTCTTCTCCTGAAAGAAAATAATAGTGTACGTGGTTATTAAAATACATTAGAATTATCTTAAATACGTTGGTGACACATCAGGCCTAGGTTGAAAGCTCTTAGGAAACCCGCCAGTCTTCATCTTGAGAGAATCTATATTTCCATTTAAGTGTATAATAATATTAATAGTGAAGCGAAGACTTTCGGTACCATTTTAAGAAAATTGAGCGAACGGAGCAATTTTCTTAACATGGTACCGAATTGCAATTTTAGTGTTTAGAGAGAATTGCTCTAACCAAGTTAAACATTGAGAAATGGTGTTAAAAAAAACTGCCTGACTGAGTTTCTTTTGCCCTTTTCATTGCAGGGCTAAAGGAACCCTTGTAATCGTAGCTTTTAAATCGTTAATGTTACCATCAAATTTCCAGATAATGATAAAAAAACATTATACATATAAATTTTATAAGTATAGTCGACCAATCGACCTTTACCATTTTGGATGACAGGTCCTAGTTAAAGAAAATTTTGCTAAGGTTATTATTTTAGAAGTTAACGTATTGCATAACAAGCAAAAATAAGTCTTTTAATGAATTGACGTGCAAACGACATTAAACCTTAGCGTGGCAAACCAATTTCTTGGTTCACTATATTTATAAAAGTTTATATGAAATGAACAAATTTGACTTTGAATTTGAGCCCCAAAAATGAAATCTCTGCTTGGATCACATTCGTAAATATACTTTTTTAAATTGGCTACATATACTATTTACTTGATTGACATTCTCCGGGCGTGACATAGCTTTAAGTTGATTCTGGACACGCCAACCTTCTCATTAAAGAAAATGTTTTTTTTTTTTTACTAATACGAAATATGTTTGTCTGTCTTCATACGTCTATAGACCTGCATTTTTAAAATGCATTTACGCGCTGCCCCACTCGCAAATGATCAAATAATTTAGGAATATTTGCGAACGGGAGTGTTGGACTCGCTAGCTCTACTAAAATACCCACTTAAATTCATATGTATTGCCAATAGGCTTACAAGGCATCTTAACTCGCCCCACAGTCAAATCCTCTGCAATTTAAGCGGACCCGGGAACTAGACCGTGATACCACCAGGAAGAAGACCATCAGAAGTTTTGGATGATCATTATTATCTTATAACTGATCCTGGAGAAGTTTTAGATACACAACATAATGACATCATAACATAATTTAAGGAAACGCGACACGAAAGACCAACTTAATCGGTTATGGCAAAACGCCAGACCTCCAGGTGCTGTGGATGAAATTTGTTTAGAAATAATTTTCACTACTAAGGGGCAACTAGAACTTGGCATCTAAGGTGGTGGCTCAGCGTTTCTCATAAGTTCCCCCCGCTTGGGTTTCTTAAATTTCAATTTATTATGAGCAATTGAAAATGTGTATTAACACATATTAATGTGGAAATGCCTCTAAAGAAATGAAGAGCCTCAATAGCTCAACGTTATAAGATATGGACTGAAATCCGAAAGGTACCCGGTTCAAACCCGACCGCCGTTGGGTATTGTCACACCCACTCCTAATACAAGTTTTTAATTTAAGCTTAGTAGGAGGGGAAAAGGGAATATTAGACATACCTAAAAAGTAATAGATAAAAGTTTAAATGCTTATACGGTGAACTTATAAAATATACTTCTTATCAGAAAAATCGGAAGTCTCTCATTCTTTTTGACATATATTTCTAAATTTTTTGATAATCCTTACGAAACATAAATTGGCAAGGTAATTCGATTTTTCTGGTAGGAAGTATATTTGTGTAATCTCTCTTCAACGTAAAAGCCGGTAAGCGTTATTTTAAATTGTACATTTGATGGCAAATATAATTGACAGTATCGACATAATATATCGATATAAATAATGAGCACAACTATTTCGTACTACATTCTGTAGGAGCGAGCAGTAACTATTAGACTTCAGAACAATATGAAGAAACAATAGCGTCATTGTTGTTGTATAGTTTCTAGTAAGTATCGCTACATCAATATAGGCAATATAAAGATTTTTATATAAACTTCAGATATGTAAAATCTGTATCTTAATATGTGAAGTGAAAAGTTTCGGTAACATTTAACAAAAATTGCGCGGACAGAGGAGTATGAACTTTCGCACATTATTTTATATAGAGGAGGTGTGCGAATGCTAATATTTTTATAAAATATTTAATACTAGCTGTTACCCGCGACTTCGTCGTGTAAAATAAGTTTTTAGGTTTAAAATATATAAATAATAATATCCAGTACTATCGGTTGCCCTTGGTCAGTGGTAAAGTACAAACCAGCGTTTCGAAAAAAAGTAAATTCTACGAGTGTATTAACAGGAGTGCCTCGGGTAGAAGTTAATATGCAATTTATGAACGCTGTTTGTGAAGTACAGTCTCAGAGCATCTAGATTTAGGTTGCTTAATGAAGAATTGATGATGTCAGCGGCTGGGAGGCGGGCGCGGTCATCAACCTAACCTTCGCGCACGACCAATAAAGATACGCGCTAAGTAGCTCACTGATTCATATTGCGAGATAAATGTAACGGTTACATATATCCCGACGATATGGTGCTTCTTTCGCAGGCGCGGATTCAACGTGGTGGGCACGATGGGCACGCCCACCATCCTAACGATGTTACCTAACGAAATAAAAACTTTACCATGTAACAAATTTCAGAAAAAACTGGTTACTACTACTAAATGGTTACTGGATAAAAGTTTTTACTCGCTAGATGAATACATTTATGCTGACAAGCGCCAGAATTAATTATTTTCTGTCTGGCAATATTTTTAAGGTATATATATTTGTTTTCTCAACATTTGATATTAATTATTCCTGCATAATTATATTTATTTACTGTTAACAAATTTTAATTTGTAAATCTTGGAACTTGTTGTGTATTTATTTTTTTATTGATTTGTGTAAAATATTTGTACGCCAGGCTTAACTGGCCTGAGAAAAAGGGTCTTGACAGACAGACAGACAGACAGACGGACAACGAAGTGATCCTATAAGGGTTCCTTTTTTTTTTGAGGTAAGGAACCCTAAAAATAAGGCTAAAGATGGCTCCTCATCACCAGACAGACCGTCGTGTTTGCCATCTTCAATATGTAATGAAATAAAATGGTCAAAAGCGTGTCAAGACATGCTTATATAGAAGGGTTATAGGAAGGCTATAAACGTATTTGTTAAATAACTTCAAAAGTTGCTGTCTGATTTCGTTCAGAATAATTTTCCTAATGAGTTTTTGGCATGTTCTATGAACATGGAAAATTTTAGGTCTCTACGTATGATAGTTTGGAAATGCTAGGGGCGGCCACCTTACGGATAGACAGAAAGATGGATGGACGGACAGAGCGAAATTATAAGGGTTCCTTGTAGTACTACGGAACCCTAGAAACGAAAAGGCATTGTCTACAGGCGAAGAAAAAAGTGATATTTTTCCATCCCTTTTTGTATAACAAGTAACAGGTGCTAAACCTATAAATAAGTTTCGTTCCAATTTTGGAAGGTCTATCAAGTTAGTATACTTTCGTGCGAATATCATTATCGGCGGATACCTGACAGCCCCATATTTTAGCTGTTCTGAATTTTCACTCCACTAACTTAATGTCGGTTCAGTCGTGCTTGTATTATTGATGTTGGGACTTCATTAGATTCGAGTTTATTTCCGAGTGTTTACCTATCGCTTCAAGTTTTGAAATTTTATAATATTTATAAGAGAATTTTCGTGGTTCGTTATTAATTTAATATTGATACTTAGACGCTCAAATTTTAATCATGTCTGACATTTATATGTAGCGTGGGGACTGAACACTTAGTTTATGAAATTTTATACGCCTCTAAAATCAGCGTTCACTTATAAAGAGTGACTGGTGAGACACTTAGAATACTTTAGTAGACTACTCGTTACACGAGACTCTCCTGGTAGTAGTGGTTCGAGGATTTTAGAGAGTGGACTGGACTTAAGTAATCTATATATATAAGAATGAATCGCAAAATGTGTTGGTAAGCGCATAACTTAACAACGCCTGAACCAATTTAACCAATTCTCTTTTTTAAATGTTCGGTGAAGTCTAGGGATGGTTTTTACGTCGAGGAGAAGGTTTATATCTATAATATATTTATGTTAAAGATATGAGAGATTTAAGATGCGGTGGCAGAGCCGACCGGTGGATAAATGGCGTTATAATTTGATTTAAAAAAAAACAAACCAACGATCGGGCAGGACGTGTGCCGGGCCCGCTAGTACTGAATAAAAATTAATAGCCGAATTGTATTTATGCAGATAACTTCTGTAGGTTTAAAAGCGCGCTCTTTATACTGATCACTAACACTCACCTTCACTGCCAGTATTCCCTTCCCTACCTAGCCAAATCCGGTATGATTCTACAAGTGCGGTTTTAGATGTCCTTTCTAGTAATGAACTTATGATAGTTCTTGACAAGCCAAGGTCTTGTATTAGGTTGTACAGGGATTTTGCTGGTATACCCCTTGCTCCTACCTCTACCGCGTATAGGGTGGTTTTATAACGGTTTTGGTTAGCTCATTGGTTAGGTCAAAGTACTTGATCGTTTTTATCAGATGGTCTTTAGGGATATTGGTCTCCCATGGAACTGTAAGCTCTACAAGTACTACTCGCATTAGTGTCTTAGAATAAAGGAACATGTCCGCCCTCGATAACGAGACAACAACATCTTCTAGGATTTTATAATGTTTTTCGAACATGTGAAACATACCAAAAACCGTAAATTTATTGTTACATCAAATGAAAAACTTCGGTGACTTGTCGAATTGGAAGAAATCCTATGAAAAATGTAAATCATAGAATAACCATCACGTAATATTTAACCAGGTGTAAAGTATTACGCAATGGTACCATCACCCTTAGTGCGCGAGTCCAACTAGCACTTGCCCGGTTTATTGTATCACATTATAGTAATGAAATATTCAATAATAGAAGAATGAAGATTCAAATATTATTTGCACTTCAATTTAGAAGCAAAAAGTTCTTAAATGTTACTCAAATTAGGTTATGCTAATGAAATATCTTGCAAACTTCGAGCATAAAGAGGTAATAAAATGGGACGGTGGACCTGAAACAGTTTGTTTATTATCACAAAAACTAGTTCGTTTCGTAATAAAGTGCTACAAAGTTAATTTTATTTCATTTTTACTATCTACTCAGCTTTTATTACCGAAAATTTATAACGTGCTTTCAGCGCTGTGTGGTATACTATTGCGTAATAAATATATTTATATAATAATAAGTGAAGCGGAAACGTTAGGTACCATTTTTCGAATGTTGCGCTTACGGAGGAGTATGAAATTTGGCACAGGTTTATACAGAGGAGGGTATGCGAATGCTGATATTTCAAAAAATGTGCCTAATAAATGTATTAAACTAATAAAATGAAACCACACTTACACCAATGCAAAATAATTTATACACACATGTGTACATTTTATTAATAGATGGTGTCAAAGCGGGGTCATAATAACCATCCACAACCACACATAATAACCACAGAATATCACTATTTTGATTAGAACATTTAATGCAGCTCTTATCAAATTTCTTATTGTATTCTTCAGGAAACCCCGAAATCTTATTTAATATTATATTAACCAGAAATCGCGGGTGGTAAGTCTATAGGATTATATACAACCTTTTTTGCCTCTATATCGTATCTTACTTCCTCGTAGCCAGTGAGGCGGATCTCGTTTAATGACAGGTCGGATATTCTGTAAGCGTTCACTTGTCTCGAAAATCACTTAGAATTTCATATTCACTTCAGGATAATCATAATTTTACTACTGTGTAGTGTAATGCAACAAGAAATAAGTTACATATTACCTAGCTAATTTGTTATCAAATATGGGTAATTTTAAAGTCATTTAATTATTAGTTATAATGAGTGTGTGTTTTGATGTATTTGTATGAATGTGTCTCTCTGTTGACAGTTATTAGTTGCTAATTTAGTCGCAATTTAAATCAAACCGTAATATTATTTGGTAACTCATAATTTTGTTTTATAAACTTCTAGAAATTTGGTTTCTGACATTTCGTTATTTATAAACATTAAATATATATCTATACATGACGCCCAAAAGTGGCTTTGCGAGGACAATTTAAGGTGCCGGATATTCATCCTGCACCTTAAATTTGTCCTCCATATACCACGAAAAATTGCATATCTTTTTTATACTCCACTGACGACTTCAATAAATCAAATTTAATAAGCCAGATTTTCATAAACTCACGTCCGTAGCATTACCATTATGAATTCAAAGCGAGTTTCGAGTTGTAACGCCAGAATAGTGATCGTAGCTGGCAAACAAACAGTATTAGATCCAGCTACAACAGTCTTGACACGGTGTTAATCTGCTTATATTTTAAAGGGTGCGCACGGACGCACTGAACCAAAAGCCCCCGGGTCTTAAGTCTGGTTACGTCACTCGTAGGAGCTTAGGAGTGATTTGATTTCGAAAAAGCATTCAGTATATTGGATTTATTATCTTTTACGTAAATGTTTGTAAAAAAAATACTTATTGACAATAACTCGAGATCTGGCTGGTCAAATTCGGCCAGTAACCTTTACTGTCGTATCACATGCTTAGGACAACGACATATGTATCTATTTCACAAAGTATATATGATTATGCTTTGATATCGTTATTCATTTGTTTGCGTTAGATTTTATTTCAATAATTAAATATAATTTAATAAAATGCATATTTTATTTTGGCTGGCCCGTTGGCGCAGTGGGGAGTGACCCTGCCTTCTGCTCCGGGTGTCGTGGGTTCGATTCCCACCTCGAGTCTGGGTGTATTATCCACATGTATGTATTTATAAATTTCTAAAAAAAATATTTGTTTATAACAGGCGGTTGTCACCTATAACACAGGTATTACGTTGTCTACCTTAGGAACAGACGTCCGTGTGTCATATCGTCCTGTATATATTTATTTATTTATTTAAATATTTATTTCACGCTGTATTCGTTAGATAATTCAAAACATAAGCTTATTTCCATGCCTACATATTTATACGAACCCCCCCGAATGTTACAATGGTCAGCCGGATCCTCCTCGTCTTTCGCACTACTCCCTTTGGCACACTGACAAAAATTACACTGATAGTATCGTGCTAATTTACTAGCAATTACCGCTTTTTGCCTAACTATTATTACCACGTGTGATAATTGTCTATTATTAATAATTGTAATGTGTTATATTTTTTTGCTGACGATTCTTTTTTATGCCCACTTTTCTTGAAGGCGCTTAAATCGCATTGGTTCGGAAAAAACGCGAGTAGATTTCACAGAAATGTTGTGTGTGTGTGCTAGGGAAATTCCCTATAAATGGCACGATTGTTTTTTTTTTTAAAAAAGCTTTGTGACGTCACATGTCAAAATGGGAATATTCCAATATAATTGAAACTGCTTTTTTTTTAAATTATAATACATGCATAGAGAAGGCATGTCAAAAATGTGACAAGATCGAGGGAGAGTTAAAAAATCGTAAAATTCGTGTGACGTAACTGATGGATTTTTCAGGAGTCGTAAATAAAAATGATAGCTTTTTTTTTCTCGAAAACAACTTATAACATTATCTACAATAGAATGTATGTTTCCGAAATAAAATAACTTTTGTGTTAATCTTCTATCGTACAGTTGGCACACGCGCGAAATTTTCAGAGATAGCAATTTATGGCACGCAAGTCGTATCGAATAATCGCCTCATTTGCAAAGCTAGTGGCATTCAGGCTGGATTAATATTTAACATAATTAAGAGGTCAAAGATAAGGTTAATGTGCATATATTTCTTTGACTGCGTTAATAATGTATACCTAATGTTACTAAGCATCAATATCCTCTTAGAATTTATGCCACGCAAGTCTTATCGAATAATCGCCTCGTTTGGAAATCGTGTCGGATTTAAGCAAGTTGTACACAGGTGAAATGATATTAACCGTTTAAGAGGTCATCTGAGATCTTTCCTTCGCCTTTAGTAGCGTTAAGTTATGTATGGGAATATTCTAAAACGGATAAAAACTCTTAATAAAATTGTACTTATGAAAAACAATTGTGGGGCGGATGAAACAGCACGGAATGCTCTAACATTTAGTAACATGTCACTCTGTGTAATGAAAACAACTAATTGGCGACTTCCGCGTGCCTCCCGCCGTTCCTGTTACGTTGTGACCGATGTTAATTAACACATTACGTGCGAATCCTCATTGTTCGCGTGTCTTCCTGCAATAAATAAATAAATATATATAACAAAAAAGAAATTATCGAAGTTGGTGCAATCGTTCCGAAGTTATGCCTCGTTCCTTAGTAACCCGTAAAAAGTGCCACAGCGTATTTTAATTGTTTCCTACTCAAGCCTAGAAGATTTTTGCAAAAACCAGATCCGTTTTCCCCGTTTTATTATACGAAAGGAGGTGGTATATATATATAAATACTTACGAGTAGATTTGTTATCGATAATGGATTGGAGATGATTCGGCGGCTGCTGCTTGTAGTCGGGGTCCCAAATCGGGGAGTCGACGTTGAATATCTCCTCCTCGAGCAGGCTCAGGAACCGCGGGAAGTGGTTCAGTACCAGAACCTATCCCGCAAATATTATATACATGTGTATAAACAAAAGCGCCATTGAGGAGGTCATAGCTTAATCGGTGGACGATTGAGGCGATCACTCGGTTAAGTTCAGTATACCGGCCATGTGATAGACGGATATCCAGTTCTAACACTAGCTTTCAGATATCCGACCTCCGCCGTGTTTCACTGAGTGATATTAGTCGTGAGATTGCAGAAATTGTGCGGATTCTGGGATGACTTCAGACGGAAGTTGGTCATCTAAACTAGACCGCGATAATGTTAGGAAGAAGAAAAAGACAAAAGAGTCATAGATCACACAGTTCAATAAGTAATCAAAGTAAAAGTTAAATAATAATTGGAGTCACCTGTGACGAGACTACTCTGTGACTCGCCTGCATTAGACCTAAACGCGTGCATTTGATTCGCTGCTTCCTTGTCTGATGCGTGATATGCGATATGTCCTTCACGCTCGTAACTTTAATAGGCAACAACCCCTACTTGCAGTCACTTTAAAACAGGCAACCCTATTACATCGTAAACAGAAAAAAATGGCTTTCATTTGATACCCATTACCCTGTAATATATACAAATAAATCATACCCTCTTTTCTGGGGGCATTCTGTCCCTCTCCAAGCGGCACTTGTCCATCAGCTGACGGCACACGGACTTGAAAACAGCACACAAAAGGGTACGGCCGAACACGACCGAAGTCTCGAAGTGAGGCAGGGAATCGCAGAAAGCAGGTACGTGGCAAAATACCAGCCACCTTAAATATATTTTCAGTATCAAAACTTTCTTATTCAAATAAGCTTTTTAATTTAGCAATTTTGGCAATCATTTTTTTTTATTATATATTTAGTTCAATCAAAATCTTAAAAACAAACTTTACTTTAATGGACTAATAAATAATGAGTTTTTTCTAATTATATTAATTATTAGACTTGCCTGGTGTAATTAATCTGATAAGTAGAGATGTCCTCAGGGTTGGATATTTGCTGCAAAGAGATTAATTAATAAATTATCATAGTACATATGTTCTTTATGCACTCAAAAAAGTCTGGACAATTTTTTTTATATAAAACTGGTTCTGCAATCGTATTTATAGGGAGAAATCTAAGGTATATTGTGCATGCCTAAAAGAAGACTGTGTTGCCTATATACTCTATATCTGTTATCTAATACGTGAAACGAAAACTTTCGGTACCATTTTGTGAAAATTACGCGGACGGAGGAATATGAAATTTACACAATTAAGCATTACCATTCGCACACGCATTATCAATACATTAGATTATTCAAGTAAAACTTTACGCACACCAATGCCAAAGGATTTACACACACAAGTGTACATTTTACTTGATTGTGTTAAAGCGTAGTTATGAGGACGGTGAGAATAATAATTGTCACATATAACAATTTCGTATAAAGAATGTAAATTTTGTATATAGCTTTAAATACTATACTACATGCTGTGCGCAAAACTAAAAACTTGTGGCCAAATTTCGACCACCGGGCGATCTTAAGTAATTATTTTTGGGAGAATCTCACCAGTTTGCGGACGCTGGGGGTCTCGAAGTTCCAGTGATTGAAGCAATGGAGAAACATCTTGGCCAAGTCGTACATGGTCTGCCACTCCCTCTGAGGCAGGTTGTGGAACTTGTACAGCACGAAATTGGTAATGGCTTTAGCAATGGAAGGCCTCTCAAAAGGTGGCTGACCAAGCGGGCCTTCGATTTTAGGCTGGCTCTGAGTGAGGATGCACTTGCGCAGAAGCTGAAAGGAAAATTACTTCTATTATCGCTGTCTCCCGCGGCTTTGCGTAAAATATACTTACCATTAGACCTCTTTAATCGCGTATCAAAAAATCCGTTTATAGCGGATGTTTACTAGATATAAACTCCTTGCCAAATTTCATCTTTATATGCAGTTTTAAGTGTCCTTTCGCGCTTCTATTTGAATATATAGATTTTTCATTCAATCAAGATAATAAACTATGTTCTTTGTTTTTTATTGGTCCAAAATATGAAAACGAATAACAGACAAGACTATTAATACTTCAACAGAATATAATTTGTATAGTTCTCATTTCTAACCTGAGTTTCGATAAGTTGCAATAAAAAAATATGAAAAATTATAATTTTAATAATTTATTAAGATATCACATACATCTCAATAAATTTCGGTTTTAATATATGACTTTAAATGTAATTTCAGTTGTTTTAAATTTTCAAATGAATGTGATTTTTTAATATTTTCATACCGAAAAGGTGTGATACAGCTAAGGTGTTTATAATAAGTTACATCAATAGTGTGTGCCTAATATCAGCAATAAATAGCGAATAATCAGCAAATAAACGATTTGATTTTATTTAAAAATAAACCTATACAATATGGTAAAACGGCACCAGTAAGCAATAATTTATACATACTTTAAAGAGATAGTAGTACACCCTCTTGGTGTCATGATCGTCCTCGCGGTGCATGGACATGAATATATTTTCAACATCCACCACTGCCCCCAAAAGCTTATTTACGTCGGCCGCAGTAAGCCCTTGCAAGTGCGATACATGCTTCTCTGTAATAAAAGGTAGTGTATATTATTCGTCCATGTTAATTTGGGACTCACAAGCAAAGGGCTGGACGCCTTTAATAAGTCTTTTTTTTTTAAACAAACAGAGACAAGGAACATTTCTTTTTAAGTAAAGAATTTACATGCAGACTTTAGACATAAACACTTAAATTGTTATGATTTAATTATAAAAATTATGAATACTAATTAGTTAATCTATAGCTAAAATTATATTGCAGTAAATTCTATTTTCAGTTTTTTTTTATAAAGATCATGAAAGAAATAGAGGTCTACTGAAATTATCTTACGATATTTAAGTAAAATATATATGTTTTTGTGTTTACCAATAAGGTCGCTTAATAAAAACATTTGTATGAAAATTGGACACACATATTTTAATGTTGTTTATTTGTGTATGGAATTGACAAATTACAGACCTAGAGTATGGGAACAGTTACGGCAGGGGTCTGTAAAGTTAGCCAATGGGCTATCAGTCCGGTTGGGTGCTTTGGCCCCCTGTTGAGGCAGCGGAGCCTTCCAACCATTGCAAGTACACTCTTCAATCTGTAAGAAATCATGTTTTTAAAAGTTTAAGACTTTTGCGAGTGGAATGTTTACTTAAATTTTGTAAACATACAGTCAAAGTAAAAAAAACTTTTATTCGTGTAGACTTTTATTAGTACTTAAGAACGTCATATGTATAATTTTTAACATGATAACGTGTTATAAATTGATGGACTCACTGTCACTGTCACTGTGAAAAAGTGTGACTCACTGTCACGTTCCACCTGTGCCGAGCGTGCAAGAGAGAGCGTGGAACTAGCGATATAGAAGCACGATCAGTGTAAGCATTTGGCGTTTTTTTTTCTAAAAGTATTACATAGTTTATATTCTCATAATTATTAGTCTTGAAAATTAAATATTGCATATTAATAATAGCAAATAGATAAATACATTTATAATAGAAGAAAAAGTTATTGGTTTTCAAAATTGATTATCACATGATTGTTTTTCACTTTATCAACTAGTTAGTTTTAATGCAATATTTAAGTAGATTTTTTCTTGAAATTATAAATATGGAACGATCCTGTTGTAATATATTTTTAATTAACTAATATATGGATTTGGTTGAACTTATTCCTTATTGTTTTGTAAATTTAAAAGAATATTTAAAAAAATGACAGATTGATTAGATGAGAAAAAGCTGTGAAAAAATAACATTCAAGAATAAATGATATGAGATAAAATTTATCCACTAATTGGTGGCTTTGGTTTTTCATACTCCACATTTAATGTCCTAAATAAAATTAGCTACAAATTAAAGGAGCTACAGATATTGCCATCCTCATCCCATTCTTGATCGCGCAATGTATCTTGAACATTGGGAAGCAATTGTCAACAAAATGTTGATGTGCAAAACAAGTCAACGACCCGCCCTGCGCTAACCCTGTGTGAACCCATGGGATGCGTATCCGGTTCAATGTCTTTTAAACCCTGTATATTATTTTTACTGTAGTACTAGTCCATTCTTACTTGGCAAGCTGAGTAAATGGCCAATTTGAGAAGTTTCTTGTTTTGTGGCCAACTGTATACTTGATTCTTCCTTTGTTGAATACGCTGGAGGTTGGACTGCCTTGAAGCTTGGCCTTCACTGCTGGCAGGTGTTGCTGCATTGTTTGAAGACGCATCATCGGCAGTCACATTATGATTTACTGTCAAATACATTAATATGAACAATATACAGTTGGATATCAGACAAAGGAGGTCAACATGTTTGTGATATCACAGAACAAATTAAAATATAAAAATAAATTTAAACTCCTCTTCTCTTTTAATCATACATGCATCATATTGAAAAATGTGATGTCACATCAAAGGGGAGGTGCCCTGAAAAATGTGATAAGGACAGGGGGAGAGGGGGGTTAAAATATCGTAAAATTTTTGTGATGTTATTTATAGTTGATTCATTCGAGCATTTCCATGCTTAATACTATACTATATTAAGTCTAGTCTACTATGGTATGGTGGTTAAGCTGTAGCACTGTACATATATATAGAAGTAACACAATTTTACTTTTTTTTTTTTTTTTGCGGCAATACTGTAATTTTCAAGGTGTTCTAAGTCTCAGGTGATAGTGTATTTTTTGGTGAAGTAAAAATTACATTCACACAGCGTCAAGTATTTAGAATTATTAAAAGAATTTGCTGTATTGATACATTAAGCTCACATTAACGAAGTAATGGTCCGTAAATTCTATGACACTGCCTCACAGGAGACACCCGTGAAGTATAGACTCTGAATTAGGGGCTCCACCCAGGGTTTCTTGAAAGGCTGAGCTTTGGCTCGCCCCAATACTCTCCGTATGTTCACTCTGACTAATAGCACACACAAACAGAAAAAACACCTCTATCAGGACAATGTCATAATTCTTAAGAAGAGAATTTTCTTCTCACATATCTACTTTAATATTTTGCAAAATTATTGAATTATCATTACTTTGTGACTATTTATTTAACTTAAGCCTAAATATAATTAATTCAACGAATAGTACATTTACTAGTAGTATTACGGTGCAGATCCATCAGCCTTGAGTTTTGGAACTCATTGCGTTGCCGGCCTTTGAGAAATGAGTATGCTCTTTTCTTGAAGGTCCCTAAGTCGTATCCGTTCGGAAATACCTTATAATTAGAAACATCTAATATGACGGATCAGACCATCCTTCGGTGTGGCGATGCGTCACCACGACACGTGTCGTCACTTTGTCATCGTTATAACGTAGTTATATTATTATTATTATCTATGCTAATATATAAAGCTGAAGACTTTGTTTGTTTGTTGACTTGAACGCGATAATCTCCGGAACTACTGGTCCGATCTTTCAGTTTTAGATAATCCATTTATCGTGGAAGGCTATAGGCTATATATCAACACACTAAAATTGAATATTTTTTCTACCTTATTTTACGCGGACGAAGTTGGGGACACAGCTAGTCATACATATATTTAAAAAAAAACCAAATTAAAAGCAACCCAGTAAACTAGAATAGTTATTTACTAATAATGATCATTCTTACATATAAACGTGTAACACATTACGAAAGTATTAACTGTATTGTTAAAATTCTACACCCGATGCATTATCCATGCAACGATAAATTATTCCGCGAGTGTCGCAGCAAAAAGATTCGCAAAAATAGTTGCTATTGCGGCAACGCGGAACATTTACGTATTCGCAAATCAATTAAACGTGTTAGTCGTTTTGCGCGGTTGCGATATTTATAAGAAATAGTGTTTTTAATTTAACCACGCGACAACCATAGAACTGTATTAAATTCGTGAGTTCCGGTGTGAAAACTGTGGATTTTTTCATTTGCATATCATAGACGATTTCAAGCTTTTTTATCTACTACGAGTAGAGATGGCCGGCTGGTCTATTCCTATATTCTATTCTATATATATTCGGCTACAAATCTTTGGACTTCCGTATATGCTCATTTAAACCAATTTACAAAGTTTCAAGTCTATATATACCGACATTATTATATTTGATGGGGATTAGTTTTCAACTGAAAACTAATCCCCATAGTAGGCGTCCGCTAAGGACGGATTTTGTGACACGACCGAATTAAGGTGTTCTAAGGTGTGTCGAGAATTTTATTTCAAAGTCCTTCCTTTGCTGCAACCTGCTAATTCTTTGCTGTAAATTCGAAATTTGGCGCAGAGGAATAGTCTGTAGACGTTCGCTATTGATAGAATTTCGCAACAGGGCCACATTCAGGAGGTGTAAGGGGCCTCGTAACTTTTTCATTTTTTTTTTTTGGTACAAACTTATAAAAATATACTTATATGTATTATTTTATATACCAGCATATAGGTTATAAAACCAGCTTATACGCGGTAGAGGTAGGAGCAAGGGGTATACCAGCAAAATCCCTATACAATCTACTAAATAGGTTCTGATTACTTTTTCGAATGTAATAGTATGGGAAATGCGACATAATCATCCATATCTTTTGATTGCGGTCACTTTCAGCATTAGAGGGTTGATTTTTACACAGCTTCAAGGGACTTGACCTTCAGTATTTTTTTTTTATATTACAAGTGGTAAACAAGCAAGCGATTCATCACCTTAGTGACTACCGACACCAAAAACCAAAAAAATACATGCGCAACACCAAAAGGCTCGCAGATGCGTTGCAGGCCTTTAAAGAGGAATTTAGGCCATCGGAACTATCGCAAATCGAACGAAACGCGACGACAATAACATCCCTTGACGTGACAGCATTGCCGCCTTTTCAAGCCGATCTCATGAGAGAAAGAGGTACTGGTACCTGAACGCGCCTAACCAATTTGGCTGTAGACCAAAAGAACTGCAAGCGTGGCTCTCTAATTAGTTAGATAGATAGATAGGAGTAAAGGAAGCGATGGACTAAAAGGATATAAAGGTAGATGGAAAGGAGAAAAAGGATGCGAATACTACTGTCACGGATGGTAAAGGGATGATCCATCCCCTAGAGTAAAAAATATTTGGTATTAGTTACAAATTTATCGCTCTAAGCGTAAGTGAGAAAAAGGGTCTTGACAGACAGACAGACGGACAATGAATTGATCCTGTAAGGGGTCTTTTTTCGTTTAGAGGTTGGGGAACCCTAAAAACGCGGAAAAAATCATCACATATTATGTTCTTTTTCAAGTAAACACATCGATAATATAAACTATATAAGTTTAAAATTTTTATAGGATGTTGAACCTCCGGCTGGTGTCGTGGACGAGACTTATCAATCAGAGTCTGCCGGGTAAGTAGGAAATTAGTATGCAGAAACTGTTTTACGTTCACATTATAATTACAGTAATATAAAAATAAGTACACATGACACATGCATAGTGAGCGTTCACATAATATGCAAAGAGTCTGAGTAAAATTATGGCCTTTGAAACTTTTAATATTACCTCTAGAGTTCCACAAAATAAATATAAAAATTAGACTTGTATATTAAGAGCAGCTTTTATTTTTAATCACTATTCGCACCTGATACCTACCTGCCCACGGGTCACACTTACAACTATGTCTATGAGACTATTCAGAACCTAAGGTTTCATCCTTCAGAAGGTAAATTATGTCTTATGGCGCTGGTATGTTCATCTATTGAGTTTGAAATTAGGAAAAAAGAGTCAAATTTAAAAAGATTAATTAAGACTCAAGATTAATTAAAACTTAAAGATTAATTAAGACTTAAGATTAATTAAGACTCAAATTTAAAAAGAGTAAGATTTTTTTCTTTTGCAGCGATTACTCCAGTCCTTAGGTAGATCATCTTCCCACCTTTTTACCTGCCTTCCTCTACGTCTTTTTCCATCCCTAGGGTACCATTAAATAGTACTTGCATAAATACAGTTTTTTTATTAAAAAAGACTAATCTATTTACTCATAAGAAAAAACTCTATTTTTTTCATATATAAATAGAATTTTTTGGCCACGAATTAGATAATATGTAAATTTGTTAGATGACTGGTATGGTTTTTATCCAAGGAGGTGGATCTCCTTTTTCATCAATCCGACAACTGGCCAGGTCCACTACAGGTAACCAACTCCGGATTACCTTAGCTGCTATATTATCACTACCGCTATCCGCAATATCCGCATCCTTTTTGTCTTTCCGTCTACCTCTATATCCTTTTACTCCATTCCTTCCTTTACTCCAATCTATCTAATTACAGGCAGCACCACGCTTGAAGTTCTTTTGGCCTGCAGCCGAATTGGGTCTACTCGTCCAGGTGCCAGTACCTCTTTCTCGCATAAGATCGCCGGAAGTGACGTCAATGCTATCACGTTAAGTGATGATACTGTTTTCGCATTTTATTCGCTTTGCTAGAGTTCCTAGTGGCCTAAATCCCTCTTCAAATGCCGCCAAGGCACCTGCGACTCATCTTGTGGTGCAGATATGCATGGACTCTGTTAGTCACTTAGGAGAGCCCGTCTGCCTGTTCGCCCCTTGTAACAAAAATGGTATTACTAGATGATCACTTTTGATATTGTGAAACTAACGAGCCACAGCTTCGCATCCAAAGAGCCGTATTTGGGCCGCTAGCCACAGGTTGCTGACCCCTGAACTAGATGAATCTTTATACATCACCTTTTACGGCATTCATAAAAAATAATGTCGGGAACATGATGTATTACCGTATAAATATAGAAAGAGAGCCGGCTCATCTATTCTTTAGTTCACTCTATCAGTAGTTAAAATAGGAATAAATAAATGAATAACCTTATATAAACTTCATTATTTAATATAATATTTGCATACAAAAATACATATATTAAATAATGATGAATATACCTATGAATTTCAATTTACATATTTAAAACACTTTGCTGTAAAGATGCGTTTTGCACTCTGCTGTAAAAATCGTTTATTCATATAGACTTTTTTGTAAGCAATTATGAACGTCATATGTATAACATTAATTAGTTCATGAGATACATCAAATTATGTCAGAGGTATCGTTTATATAAACAGATTTCCATTATAATTTCTTCTATTCTACTCTCCAACTACTGTATTTATACTCGCCGGCGCTGAAAATGGCCAAAGCGCGTTATTTACTATATTATGAAAATAAAAGTAGATTAAATATTTTTCCCCCCTCTTCATCACGGGTACAATCGTCCATACAATGATCTTTTGACTACAGTCAGGCAGTGCAGAGCATTTGAAACAGCGCGTTTTTCAACGTTGCATCGACTAAATAGGGAATACACAAATGGTTGACGGTTTTTTTTTAGGTTTTTTTGATTGTAAATAGCTTGGTCCCTTTCATATGTATGATTGTGAAAGTTTTCTATAATTTTATGATGTAATGGCTGATCCCCTGCTCTTCAGCACACCTAATAGTTTAGTGTAATCAGCGGTCAGCATTTGACTCGGTCGTTAAGTAGCTCATGCTGCGAGTAGGTGATAGACGGGTGACCCATTCTAACAGTGGTTTATATTTGATATCCGACCTCCTACGTGTTTCGGAAGGCACGTACAACAATGGGAACCGATTAGTGCCACTTTGTGATTTTAGTCGTAAGGTGAGTCGGGCAGAGGTCGTGGGGGTTCCGAGAATGACGTCAGACGCCCCACAGCCAGATCCTCTGCAATCTAGCGGACTCTGGTACTAGACTGTGATAACGCTAGGAAGAAGCAGAAGGCACCTCGTAGTTTAGTGACTATATGCCCAAAGGTGAAGGGTTTATTACCCCAATGAAGATGTGTCTATAATTTTTACAGCTCTGTTTTTACCAATAGGGGGCAATGCACCTGCGTGCCTGCAGTAGTGCAGTAGTCCATGATGGTGCCCTCTCAGGTAGATCGCCTGTCCGCTTCGCCTTTGGTGTACCTAAATAAAGTTTTCAAGATCGTGTCAAGACACGTTTATAAAGAAGGGTTCCGTATCAGATACACGATAAGGGTATTTGTTTTATAATTTCAAAAGTTGTTGTTCGATTTTGTTGAAGATAATTTTCCTAATGAGTTTTTAGGGTTCCGTGGAACTGCAAGGAACCCTTAAAATTTCGCTCTGTCCGTCCGTCCGTCTGTTTACTCGTAAGGTGGTCCTTCTAGCATTTCGAAACTATTAACGTAGAGACTTGAAATTTTCCATGTTGATAGAACATGCTAAAAACTCATTAGGAAAATCAGATACGGAACCCTTCTATATATGCGTGTCTTAACACGCTCTTGGCCATTTTATTTATCTATGTGGAAAATTTCAAGTCAAACATCTAATAAAGATTTTAACCTTTAGTCTTCGTGGTCTAATAACATTATGACCTATTTTGATTAGTTGAACAATCGACAAATCAAAATGAATTATCGTGGTACGTACTCCTTATATATAGATCATAAAACACTATTGTAGGACATTCTCTTTCCCCCTCAGCAAAATCAAAAGGAGTTCGATTAGTTTCAGCTATTAATGAAGATAAAAAACATAATCTTTTGTTCCTACTTCCTACTTGCATGTCCATTAAGCGCTACTAAACCACAAAACTTGCGTAACGCAGATAATATTATGTACGACTGTGCAGACTTGGTCAGAACTATTAAACATTAATAATTGAAGTAGTGCTTCTAAATCAATCATCATAATAAATTATAAAAACTTTGAGAAATAATTTAAGAGTACAGTCTTTACTACGATTTTTTCTGATAACACTCGTCAATAGCTAGAGAGAAAAAAAAATTAATAATTATTATCATAAGGGAAAGAAACAGGTTGAAAATAAATAAGAGATAAACTTTTTTATTTTTATGTAGTATATACAACTCTCTACTTACACATCTATATGTATGTATATGTAGAAAGATACACTCCGCAAATTTTTAGGGTTCCGTACTTCAAAGAAATAAAAAGCTTATAAGATTACTTTGTTGTCCGTCTGTCTGTTGATACCCTTTTTCTTAGAAACGCGTAGACCTATAAGGTTGAAATTAATATCAAATACCGAGGTCTGCGGTCCCTTGAAGCTGTAAAAAACCTAACCTACCCTCCAAATGCACAATCAAAAGATATGGCCGTTTATGTCACATTTTCCATAAATTAGCAAAGGGAATCAAACCTATAGGGTACTTTCCGTTGATCTAGAATTTTGAAATTTCGCAAAAGCTATATCTTGAAGTATAGAAATATCGGAAAAATTCCGAAAACCGTAAATTGACGATCCATCACAAAAAAGTCGTGTGTGCTTTACACGACTGAAGTAGAACTTCTTTAGCTCCGTCTATAATAAATAAACAAATATTAATTTATAAAATTAGTCGAGAACAAAATGCAATTACTAAATAAAGCAAATTCGCAAACGAACTACTGACTGAGATATATATTTATTTCATGCACCGGGTCTGGTGGAATACAGAAAGAAAATGTGCGCACACACTGCGCCTTAGATGTACGAAACGTATCTGGCTACGAGAGGAAGAAAACCTCTGCTCGCACCCGTTTCTCTTGCCCCTACAGTAATATACAATATGTAACTTTCTCTTACGATCTTCAATAACTAAAATCTTCCTTTCAACTTCTATTCGCTTCGCCCGATTACGTTTTTCATAACGCTCTCGACGCACATGTACCAAGCTTACTACCCAAGTCAAGCGTGCGTAAAAAAGTTTTACTTCAAAAATAAAATTACGTTGACTTTATAACGTGGGTCCAACTCTCGCTTTCTTGGTTTATTTAAAATTGCTTTGTATTTCATTGGCAGAAAGGGTGGTATTAGATATTACATAAATGATATAGAAAGCACCATACTGAAGTTGATCGGAACAACCACTGTGCCTTTTAGACAACTTCGCTTGCGTGAGTTAGTTCTTGTACTGCGGTCGTCGTAATCCGTACCGCGCCATCTAGTTTGCTTTGGTGTAACCTTTTCCACTTAACATCATTGCCATCTTGTTATGCAGCAGCCGCTACAAAGGAAATAATTCGGCTATACACAATTTTTGCGAGACTTTAACCGTTTACGCAGCGCACGCAGAGGAAGCTCTCAAGAGGGAAGAAAACCAGCGATTTTGAAACATTATTCATTGGCGCTCCGCTCCTATTAGTCTTAGCGTGACGATATATAGCTATAGCCTTCCTTGATAGAGGTGCTATCTAAGAGTGTAAGAATTTTTCAAAGCGGGCCAGTAGTTCCTGAGATTAGCGCGTTCAAACAAACGAACACCTCAGCTTTATAGTTACATATGTATAAGTTACGTGTCACGTTGTTTGTCCGCGATGGACTCCTAAACTACTGAACCGATTTTGATCAAATTTGATTTCCGCTTGCAGTTTGATCCAACTTGAAGGATAGGATAGGTTATATTTTAAAAATAATCCAACATTCGGGCAGAACAACGTCTACCGTATCCGCTAGAATTAGTATACATATAGATTTTATGTATTTGACAGTTACAATATAAAAAGTAGTAAATAATTTGTTTGTTTCATCATTTTACCTTTAAGAGTCAGTGTTGAGAAATATCTAGGTCGTTTGTTCTGAATATAGTCCGTTGTGTCATGTAATCCTCAAAGTGCACTGATGGAATGAAACTGCCAGTATTTTAAAAACGATGATATTATAATCTCACCCTTCCAGGTTGGAGAGTAGATATGAATATATTGTCATTCTCATTACATTTCGCTATACTTTAGTAAAACCTACCTTTTTTTTTAAAAGAATATTAGGAATATTTTTTAGGTATGTCTAATATTCCCTTTTTCCCCTCCTACTAAGTTTAAATTAAAAGCTTGTAATAGGAGTGGGTGCGACAATACGCCAATGGCGATGGTGTTTGAACTGGGTACCTTGCGGATTTCAGTCCATACCTCATACCGTTGAGCTATTGAAGTTGAGCTTATATCAAGGTTTTGCAAACCAAAAAAAAAACTCCTTGATAAACTTGCATGCTACTTATTATTTTAATTAATATGGATCGTCTTAAGTAGTTACTGCCTTTTAAGGTTAGCTTTAACAATAGCCAGCTTTTGAGTAGATCACTAGGTTAAGTAGTTCTTACCGCGGTCGAGTTATAGATGGATGACCAATTCTAATTTTGGTTTTTCGAATATCAGACCTCCTGGTTATTTACGTGATAGACCGTGATAGCGCTATGACGAAGAAGTAATACTGCCTTTTAGCTTTTGATATGATAGGAGAATAGGAAGGGATGGAGTAAAAGGATATAAAGGCAGATGGCTGCAATCCGAAAGGTTGCTTTAAAGTTTACTGAAATTATATTTAACTACAGTAATATCCCACCTATAGTATAGTCAACTGGTGCCTTTTAGGTGAAACTTTTGTTGCCCTCTCCTTATGCCGGAGCCAGATATAGCTCAAAGTATTCGTACATTTTTGTCCAAAATTCTACAAAATTTTGCGCAGTTACACAAAGTCTTCGGCCGCAATACATGATCATTGAAATGATCATTCAAATGAAGCTATGTCTAGCTCCGGCATTAAAATATGGTTGAGTTGTCATTCGATTCGGAATCGGATAGTTTTCGAAGAAAGTGAGATGTGTTTGCAAAAATTACTTAAGTTATAAACAAATAATTAAACAAAAAAAAGAGGTTTAGTTTTCAGGTTATATCTTAAAAACTAATAAAGATATTTCAAATTTGAGGAAACATTCAAAAAATAGAAGAAATTTCCTAAAAAACGTCTTACTTCTAAAAACTCTGTTTTCGTTATTTATAGGGATAATTTAATACTGAATATAGGCCACCGCACGTCAATTCCGGTATGGGAACGCATTGTCAGAAACGACTAAATTACATAAATTATTTTTTTAGCCAATAAAATATTACCTACACCTTCCTTGACAAACGGACAGACGAGACAGAGAAAACAATATACAACAATTACAAAATACAAGAGTTTCGGCAGTCTTGAGGAATAAATAAAAACTATAAAAATTTGCAACAAACACTTTGCAACAAAGAACTCTGGAAACCCTTTTCACCAGCAGTAACACAATGGAAGTATTATTATTTTCCTGTAGTTTTCTGTATGGCAGAGGTATATACTTTCCTAAAAGATAGCTCCGCGTTAAGAATGACAAAACTCTCTATGTCCTACCTATCTTAGCTATTCATTTCTTGCACTTGGATCGATGTCCTCATCTAGGATCACGGTAGTGATCCCCCACAACGAGGCAAGCGAAACACCAGGGCTTTTACCTTACCTTTTACTTAATTACCTTTTCTCGAAACGCTTCATCGTTTAGTTTGTATATTCATAAGTAGGAATTGGATTGTAGCTGATAAACAAGACTACACGCTCTTACCCTACATGTCGTACCTTCATTGATGTCTTAGTTAAAATATGTGGCGTGGTTGTTTTGTTACAACAAGAACTATCATGCAGATGAAGAGTAAAGAACATTAAATAAATTTGGTCAGCGAAGTTATGAATAGACGTGTAGAGTAAGAAGCGTGGTTCTAAAAGAGATCTAAACACTTTTAGACAGTGCGAGTTATATGGTCACCTCATGATTCATTTTTTGTCTTTTATTAAACTGCTGTTTTCTGGATTATGTGATGTCACACCAAGGGTTTTGGAGATTCGTAAAAGAAGACGAGAATGTTTGACGCAGCAACCTAAATGAGATTTTGGCATCGGACACTAAAAGGCCCCACTTTCCCCGATCCTATGACGTTGCGTGACTCTAAGCTGGCTCAGGTCGCCTTCAACTTAATCGTCAGGTAGAAAATGGTTTAAACTATTTATTTAACGACGACGTGACACTAAAAATACGTTTAATATATAACGATTATGTCACAGAATGATATCTATACATGTAAACATATGAGACTGGCCCGTTGGTGCAGTGGTCAGTGACCTTGCCTTCCGCTCCGTGGATTGTAGGTTCGATTCTCGCTTCGAGTCGATGGATTTTCTATATATTTGTATAATAAAGAATATTTATGTATAACAGGCGTCCGTTACATATAAAACACGCATTAAGTTGTCTACCTTAGGAACAGAAGTCCGTGTTTCATTTAGTCCTATAAAAAAATTAAGTGTTTTTTGTAGCGTCAAAATCATTACCAGTAAAACATTTTTCTGTCTGTCTGTCTATTTGTTCCGGGTATGCTCCGAAACGGTTGGGCCAGTGGCAGATAGCTTATGTTACAAGGAATAACATAGGCTACTTTAGTTTTAGAAAAAACTAAAAACCCGCGTCAAAATTTAACAAACACACTGAATTCACATGGGCGATGTCGCTGGGTACAGCTAGTATAATATATGGACGAACGTATTGGCATATATTTCCCGGTACTATTACAGCAAAAAAAAATGCGTTGCGTACGTGTTATGTGAACCGTTCGCATTACTACGTAATTGATGCACGGCACTAATTGCATCGCGATCGCAATAATTGCGATTTATCAAGCATTTTTCACAGCGATTACGTAAGCTGAACGTTACGTTGGGGAAAGCCATGCCAAAGAGGCAGTCTACAGCACAAAGGCGTTTGTATATAATGTGTTAGGTTAGAAACAGACTGCTAGAATATCGAGTGATTATGCAGTTTGTTTACTTTTTGGTGTTTGTTTATTTTCTACCTGACGATTAAGTTGAAGGGGACCTGAGCCAGCTTCGAGTCACGCAACATCATAGGATCGGGGAAAGTGGGACCTTTTAGTGTCCGATGCCAAAATCTCATTTAGGTTGCTGCATCAAACATTCTCGTCTTCTCTTTTATTTTACGAATCTCCAAAACCCTTGGTGTGACATCACATAATCCAGAAAACAGCAGTTTAATAAAAGACAAAAAAATGAATTGTAGCACGTGAGGTAACATAACTTACCCCCCCCCCCCGGCTCTATTTAGCCGTAGATGATAGGTGAATTTCTTACATTTTGAGTGTCTACCTATGAATAATTAATACGTTTTCTATATATTTATAAGTGAAGCCAAAACTTTCGGTACTGGGATAAGAAAAAGAATCCCGATTTCCCTTAGTTACGGCATCACACATGAACGGCTGGACCGATTTCGCTAATAATTTTTTTGTTGTGTTTGTTACTATCAGAACTTAGGTTAGGCTTAGTTCTTAGGAAAAAAAACAATTAAGAAAATTGTGCGGAAAATTAGAATATTTAAGAATACTCAAACACCATATTACATTATTTCAAATGTAACCTTAGGGCTTTTAACAATTGAATTTTTTGTTTGACATAACAAAAGTGTTTGACATAACAGCAGTCAGGTGGCAGGGAGATAACTGTTAACGTAACTTGTCAGGAAAAAACGTTAGGATGGGGAACAGGAACGGGAATGGGAACGGGAACAGAGACAGGAACGGGAACGGGAACAGGATAATATTAGTAATAAAATGTGAAATTTACCCAACGTTCGGACAGGACAATGTCTGCCACGTCCGCTAGTAGTTTATAAAGAGGAGGATGTGAGAATGCTAATATTTTAATAAAGTATGCATTATTAATATGTACATTAAATTATTAAAATAAAACGTATGTGCATTTTGTCCAGCCGCTGGTCTCTAGTATAATTTAACAGAAATATTTATATTCTCTGTCCCTTGGTTCCAACTTGTGCTTCTTTATTATAGTTCACACGCTTTAGACATTAAACCATAAAACATAATAGTCCTAAAATTTCTTTTTCATCAAGAATTATATCGGTGATCCTTATTTTTAAAGCTTTAGGGACTAATTTATATGGAACGAGTTGTCCTTTCCAGGCGATTGTAAAAGGATTCAGGACCCCTGTCACAGCTGCGACGGCCGCAAATAATTTACGATGGACCAAATTGAGAGGTATAAACTAGTCAGGTGTAGTCACTTTATAAGCCAAAGAATTGCTTTAAACAGAACAAGACTTAAAAAATCTTTAATCTTTAAAAAAATCCTTAATGTCTAAGCTAGAAGCTGAGCTAAATATACAGTACATAGTTTGTAGGTTCAGTGCATAATTCTAGATTCCCCAGTGGTGAAATTTTTCGTCGTCTTTTTCTTGAAATGTACAACTTTTTTACAATTTTTTAAACTGAATACTGTAGAATATTATTACTACTTCTTCTTCTTAGCGTTGTCCCGGTACATGATCAGGGTCCGCTTTACCGGTCTTACGCCTCCAGTTTGCCCGATCTTGTGCATCCCTTATTGTCAGTCCATTGGCTCTCATATCTTCCTTTACCACATCCATCCGCCGCTGTCTGTATTTTTTTAAGCTGACCTTTTTACTATCAGCAGGTTAGAGACAACTTTCACTTTAAAGGGAATATATCGCCTTTGCTCCCACATCTGCTTAAGTTCTCCTGCATACATTTTTGTATGTTTCATATTGTCGTTATTCCTTCAACTACGTTTAAAAGGTTATTCTAGGGTCAGGCAATGTGTCACCTACGGAGGCCGACGCTTGCACTAAGTACCTAAAGACCATAATCATTCATCCAAGATCCTGATAGACTAAAAACACTACCTAAAATAAAATTTAAGAGGAAATTATGTGAGTGGCTAAATATATTGTATTTCTTACCTCGCACAATTCCCTTATGCAATCAGTTGCCTGCTGCGGTATTTCCAAACGGATACGACTTATGAACCTTCAAGAAAAGAGCATACTCATATCTCAAAGGCCGGCAACGCATCTGCGGTCCCTCTGGTGTTGCAGTTGTCCATGGGCGTCGGTTGTCACTTGGGTGAAAGCCGGCTGCTCGTTTGCCACTTATTATATATATAAAAAAAGAAATAACTAAGTGATTCAAGCAATCATATTAATATAAACTGCTCGCCCAAACAGTGCCGCCCCAAATATTCTAATATCAGACTAACAACGAAGTGAAACAATTAATTGCATTATGCACCGGCGTCACATGTGTAAACACGCGGATCGCCCTCCCTGATCTCCCTCCAGATTAACTGTATGGAATTCCAAATGAGCTGTGACACTTGTATGGGGGAAGCGAAAAATACAATCTTTTTTCATTCGCACACCCTCAACTTTAACGCTACGTGATAGAGTTCGTTTTCAATTGTTCATAGTACAGTTATGTTGGTGCGATTTAAATGCACCTAATGGTGGATTGGCTTTTGAGCTCAATTTGCGAATGAGACCTATTGCACGTATTTAGTGACAAAGAATTATGGGCCGCTTTGTATTGAATTGAATGTGTGTTTAGAAAAGTAGAGCAAATATCTTTGATATATTTCTTTGAATTAAGCCACTCTTTACGCTTTCAGATAGATTATTTTATATTATTTCAGAAATATGAGAAGGATTTTTCATATTTTTCAATACTATTGTAAAATAATATTTCCGCCAGTAGCTGTTTTAGGTTCCATAGCCCCTCACTATGTTCTTACTTGGTACTCCTGTTGTATATCGAACGAAATAGAATCTTAGCTATATAAAATTTATTTATTTAGGTATTAATAAAATTTATTTAGGTATTATTCCAAAGAAATATTTTTTATGTTTTTTACAAAGTAATTAAAAAAAACTGTTTCAATAAAATTGAAATGTAATGTCCTATAATTAAAAGATCTCGTATTATGTACATTTTTAAATAAAAAGAAAATCCTATCCTAGTTAACAAAAATATTGCTAATCATATACATACCATATGAATCACCTTTAAAGATATATGATATTAAGAATGGTATGAGCTGAATGCATTACAGGCAAAATTAAAAAAAAAAAACTCATCTGTATCCACATTAAGCTCCAATAAATCAATTCTTTTCAAATAACTTTTTAATACCGCACTAATCAATTCCAGAAC
>JANCMC010050420.1:19792280-19809523 GCA_024363005.1 Charaxes varanes
TTCCGTAGCAACGGAATTAACGTGCTGTTTGACAGGTACAAAACTTAGGAACGTTTTTTAAGGGAAAATATATTTCTCTTTAATTGTATTTTCTGTTAATTTTCCAATGTTCTTAATAGTTATTCGGGACGGAGATAAATCCAAAAATTCAAAAGTCATTAAAATCTGTTCAGCCGTTTTCCAGTTATAAGGGTTCGAGCAAACTTTATATATATTGGTATGAAAGGTGAGCGAATGCTAAAATTTTTATGGAATTTGCATTATTAATGCATTAAATTACTTAAAATAAAACCTCACTCATACTAAATGTAATAACTAATATGTAAATTTTACTATAACATTGTGTTAAACTGTAGTGTACATGACCCATGGAAGTAAGGTATTGGTCATTACGGCATCAGCAGATGTAATACACACTTAGCTGTAATTTAAATCTTTCCACTGTGTTTGCTGTATTTGCAATCAAGAATATATAAGCATAGTACTTATGTCATATTCCAATTCAAATTTAAATCAAATTAATTCATTTAGATTTTTTACAACACTTGTGAAAGTCATTTTTAGCATATTTATTAATATTATTATTTTTCAATTAGCCTATAACGTCCCACAGCTGGGCAAAGGCATTCCCACCCTTAGACCACTCTCCTCTGTCCAGAGCTAAACCAATCCACTACTTTCCCGCAAATGCGTCCAAATTGTCGCGCCACCTTTTCCTCGGCCTGCCTGGTCTACGGTGGCCATTGGATGGAGTTCATACATCGCATTTCTTAAATAGGTTATATTCTGACGAGAATTTATTGGACTTGGAGCTAAGTTTACAAGGGTTCCTCGCGCCCTGATCTAAGAAGGGCCTACAACAAATTCAGTCAGGTATTTTTTTTTGTCATAACGCTTCGGTCATTTAGTGGAAAGCAGTAAGAATAAACAATCATAGCAAATTAAAGCGTGGGATTATTTTTATTTAACATTAAAATACGTAAAAAGATCGTAAGCAATAGCAAATTAAGCATTACATCAGCAATGGAAATGTTAAAGCAGTCATAAATACATGACTTATAATCCGGGACACATACAATAAATTTACCGCAAAATAAATTTCTGGCCATCAGTCTTTAAGAAAACAATGACTAAGGCACGAATCGAATTCCAGCGACCGATTGTTTTCCCAGGCCACACGCTGCTCATTAGTAAGGCAAATCTCAATCATCCTCTCCCATACATTCAACGTCATTCACATAATACTGGCTGACGTGCCTAAATTCACGCCTAAATCTATCCGACAGATTATACACCCTATGTTATAAACACTGCCAACGCAAGCTACTTTAAACTCACTCTTTTGCACCATAAGGTTCATTTTGTATTGGCACAACGTGGCAATCAATCGATTGGCCCGATGACAGCCGAGAGTGAACGTTAATTGACGGTCATTAATCGAATGTAGAAGTGAATGTATCGTCGCGAATGTAATTTTACTGATGATGAGCGGTAAATGAATCAACGTGGAACGCGCATAAATCATATGCGCCTTAATTTGTTAAGACCGTTTCGGTAATTAAGCGTGTAAAGACGTGCTTACGTACGATTATCGGTAGGTACTTAAAACACGTTCAATAATTAGATGCTACACTTCTGAGCATTGACAATCTGTTTTATACACAATTTATCATAAACGGATGTTATTTAGAACTAACTCTTTCCCGCAACGTCATCCGCATTAAAATAAACTTTCATGAGCTAACCTTCAAAATCCGGCCTGTTGCATAATTCTTTTTTAACAATTGTCTATTGACTATATGTGATAAATTTCAAGTTTCTTGCAAAAAATTAAGGACTTTCATATAAACTTGCGATTGATTACGGACCTCCTTAACACGGCCCTTCGAGAAATTTCTACTAACTATAAACTATCTTCTTGCCAAATTTATCTTTATGCGTCCCACCTTTTTCGACGTTTCGTAATAGCGGATCTTACTTTTCAATCATAGAAAGGTCTTTAAATAATTGATATATGTTTATTATATGTGGTAGTATCAATTAATACCTAGGCACAGAAATAATCATTAGTTATATTATGGTTGCCTGTATAATTTGGCTGACCCGTTGGCGCAGTGGGCAGTGTCCCTGCCTTCTGCACCGGGGGTCGTGGGTTCGATTCCCACCTCGAGTCTGGGTGCAAATATAAACCAGTGCTAGAATGGGTCACCCATCTATCACCCGGTCGCAGCTAGAGCAACTTAACTTAGCGATCAAATGCCGACCACTGATTAGGCCACGACCTCCTCCTAGTATCGGTATGGTCAAACCTAACCTAAAATTTTAAAAAACTTAACTTAAATGAAGCCACCCAGTCGTCGTTGGCGTGACGTCATCGTTGAATCAGATCTCAAATAAGTAACTAAATAAAGCGGTTACAATATATTAGACATAATGCAAATTTACAGCAGGCAAGATATGACATATATTTGTCTGGCCCGTTAGCGCACTGCACGGTGAACCTGCCTTCCGCTCTGGGGACCGTAGGTTCGATTCCGGGTTCGAGTCTGGGTGAATTATCTATATGTATGTATTTACATGTTTTTACAAAAACATACTTGTGTATAACAGACGTCCGTTACCTTATAACACAGGCATTAAGTTGCCTACCTTAGAAACAGACGTCCGTGTGTCATATAATCCTGTTATATATTTATTTATTATTTATTTATTTGTGCAGTACAAATAGTGAGAAAATTATTACAATCTATGTTAGTGTTAGCATTTGCGTTCGTTGCGTTATGTGCATGCGTTCCTGTCTAGCCGCGGGCGCCTTTTGCGCTTTGATTTTGCAGCGTAAAAGCTGCAGTGCGTTCTCCCACAGCCGCGTCTGTTCCTCAACAGCGCCTTGCCGAGAACTGATTGTGCGTTGCTCCTGAAATAAGACACTAGTGTTATACTGACTGTTATTCGCGACTTTATCTGCATTGAATTTAACAATTTTCTTAATTTCGAAGGTTAATTAGTTAGTTGAAATAAAAGACTATTTCAACTTATCAACCAATTCTGACTAGATCAGAATTGGTCTCGCTATTTAGGAGGTAGGACACTTAAAAGGGGGGAAAGAAAATTTTAAAAGAAAATTTTAGAGCCTCAATAGCTCAACGGTATAAGGTATGGACTGAAATCCGCAAGGTATTCCGTAATCCGGTTCAAACCCCATCGCCGTTGGGGTATTGTCGCACCCATTCCTTATACAAGCTTTTAATTTAAGCTTAGTAGAAGGGGTTATTGGAACCTAAAATGTATTCCTAATATTCTTTAAACAAATAATAATAAAAATGTACTACTTTGTATGAAAAATGTGTCATAGAATTGTTAAAAAAAGAACAAGTTATGCTAATTTGAAAATTGTCTGGGGTGTATACGTAATATATTTGCTCCTTTATATAAAAAAAACTAAACCGCCTTTTTTTGCGTCTGACAACCCTAGCCGTTAGATCATTTGTCTTTGCCCATCGCACTCGTTACGTAATTCAAAACAATCGATCCTCCCCCATTCTTTCCACGTGCCAGAGCCAACGAAGTAGCTATGGATTGGTGTAAACTATTGTTGAATATTAAAAAACTTAAAAAAATATTTGATAACTAGTTACAGGAACAAATGTAACTTAAAATTAGGATAGCGATGACAACTGAAAAAGCTAAAACTGCGTATCATTCCGCCAGCACTAGGGCTCCGCCCTCCAACATCATCTCTCCAGTAAACGGATCCTAAAAACAAGAGGCTCTTGTAAATGAAATTGAAATTTTCTCAATAAAGACCCTATAGCTGAACGGTAGAGAAACAGAGTGAAATTAATAAGGTACTAGGTTCACATCATGATATGGGTTATCTTCGCGTAAACTCCTAACAGCGTTTTGCGCTTAGTTGGATAGTAACGGGATTAATATTGACTAGATATAACACGCGACTTTGTTGAATATTGTTTCATGCTCCCAACAAAAAGTAGCCAATTTCCCTCTCTAAAGCGAATCAATCTCTACACCAAAATTTCATCAAAATTGGTTCGGTGATTTAGGCATCAAAGTGTATGAGAGTTACTTTCTCATTTATGTTTCATTCTGTTTCACAGATTTGTTGCAGAATCCAACAGGATACATACATAGTTGGGGAAAAAAATAGGTTAGAGGGGTAACAACAAAATAAGACTTCCTTAAAATAGTCCTAATATTACTATTCTTTATGAAATAGTTATTTTAATACTTCAATTAAAATTTGTACTATTGTCTGGATTCTCTTCTACGATTTGACAAATGTTGTTAACAACAAGTACCTTCAACACAGCAGCAGTGAGCCCCACCCCGGAGGAGCCCCGGCCTGTGGTGTACTGGCTACGCGGCGCCAGCCTGTCTATGTAGTTGAGCAGCTGCGACTTGGCGACCCCGGGGTCACCCATGAGGCAGATATTAATGTTGCCACGAATTTTCATGCCGTTCGGGCGTCTGCAATAAAAACAACAATTTACCTTGAAATGACATGATATTTGCGAAATAAATTAGGCCCAGTTGGCATACATAAGGGTCAAAACAAGAATTAAATTGAAACCTAACTTTCGGTAAGGAAATAAATATATGTACAACTACAACCTACCTGTACAATCTAGTAAAACACCTTGGCTTGCTACTACTATCATAAGTTCATTATTAGAAAGGACATCTAAAGATGCACTAGTAGGATCATACCAGATTTGACTAGGCAGGGGAGGGGACACTGGCAGTGAAGGTGAGTGTTAGTGATCACTATAAAGAGATATAAAACAAGGGGAAAATGGGCAGGTGGTTCACCTAAGTGACTACCGATGCCCATGGACAAGTGCAACACCAGAGCCCTTCAGCACTCGCTCCAGTCCCTCGTCATTGGTCTTGACGAATACCGATGGACGAGCCGACTCCATGGTGGCCCACATTTTCTGGTATATGGACACATTCGAACGCTGGAAAATTTACATACAGAAGTAGCAGAAGCAGATTAGATTAGCATTAATAATGACAATCAGAAACCTCAGAAACAACGCTTTTCCTGAATACATGTTTCTGAATGCCCTCTTTTGTAACCAACGTGCATGCAAAATTTTATGAAGATCAGTAAAGACGTGAAAGCCTAACAAAGAAACAAAAACACACATATATGCATTTACAATAAGGATTGTATATATTTATGTATGTCGTTATTACTCTTATTGTTTTATCACTATTGTTTATATTAATTTAATGTAATCGCCACTCAAAGTCACGAGTAAGCCTAGGCACGATTTCACCACTATCTTAACAAGAATCGGTTAAGAAACTATTCATAACAATTCAATTATGAATAAAGAAATAAATATACATACAGGACTATGTGACACGCGGATATCTGTTTCTAAATTAGACAACTTAATGCCTGTGTTATAGGTAAGAAACGCCTGCTATACACAATTTTTTTTAGATAAATAAAAATAAATACATATAGACAAAACACCCAGACTCACGGCGGGAATCGAACCCACGACCGATGGAGTAGAAGGCAGGGTCGGTGCCCACTTTCCAGTCGTGATGAATATAATAAATATACCATACCCTAAAAAAGGAAGACGTGGCACCGCCCTGCAAGGTGCCGTACTTGATCTTCGTCTGAGCGGCCAAGTCCTCGACACTCTTGATGGAGTCATCCATGGCGGCGTTCGTGAGAAAAGCCGCGAGATTAGCCGTGTACGAGGAGCACATGATCAGCGCGAAAAACCACCACATGCCGCAAACCCATCGCGTTGAGTAGCCCCTTCATAAGGATTAGTTGAAAACATCAGTTCAATTGCCAATTTATGCAATAACCATTCAAGCAGTTTCTTGGTATACATAATACGTACAATTCTAATTATAAATAATACAGAAAATAACAGTTACAGTCACGTTTTCTTACTTTGGCAAAATATCAGATCCTTGCGTCATGATAGAGCCAACCGTCAGCCAGCAGGAGTTTTTAATATGCCAAATATTTTCTAACTCCTCGGGAGACTTGTCACAAGGGTGTGGGTTTTCCCAGTCGTTTGGTGCGAGCCTGCAAATGAATTAAGTGTACAATCAATACAGGACCAAACGGGCAGGTGGTTCATCTGAGGGACTATCTAAGCGTATGGACAACTCCATTATTTTCTGGTAGGACATCAGATGCGTTGCTGGTCGAAAGGAACACGGGACCTTCAAGAGCAAAGTCATTTCTCAAAGGCCGACAACGCATCTGGGATCCTCCTGGTGTTCCAGTTGCCCATAGGTGTCCGTAGTCACTTAAGAGTACCACCTGCTCGTTTGCTCCTTGTTATATAAATAAAAAAAAAAAAACGTGACCGCGGTTTCCATTGGCGCTGTTACCCGTACGTGCGTATTACACGGAAGCGCCCGACATATCAAGCTAAAGTTTATGATGGTACCTCGCCCCTTCACTGAGAAGAGCCCACAAACCTTAGTCGGGTAACGTTTTTGTTATCACCATTTCGTATCGGTTCGGGAATACCGGCACCGGTTTAATCGGATCGTAAAGCGCTCGCCGAGTCGTGACTAAATTTTGAATGTGAGTGTGCTCAGACCCTTACGTGACCTAGATGCATGTTGTGTGCTTTGTAAAAGCTGTAGCACATTTTCGCAGCTTTTGTTCCCGAGTCTGATTACATTCTAGTGTAGCGCCAGCAAATGAATTGATAATTACGTTGTGCTAAGTGATTAACTCCGTCGGCTTAGTGGTTACAACGCGTTTACCCGAATAGGGAATGGATTCGATTCTAGTGCATGTGCGCATGAGGTTTCGATACAATTGAAGTAGCACTGCGGTAGCAACAGTACAGTAGTAATTAATTTTACGGGTATCACTTAGTAATTAATTTTACGGGTTCATCTCTGTAAACTTCTAAGGCCACGATGTTTTAAGAACAGTTTAAAAGAATGTTTAGATGGGATGCACATATAAATTGTATTTATTTTCCCTTTTGAATTCTTTATTTTTTATTTTTTAGTGTATATTTTCTAATTGTCACACCTGCCTTATAACTGTATAATAGTTTAGTGTTATTTTAATTGGCTATAATTTTTTTTTTTCATTTAATACTGATGTAATATTCTGCTGTTTGTTTACCAAATATAATAATTTATATACATAGTTGTTGTTTGTTTGTTTTTGTAAGAAAGGTGTGGTTGGAAAAGGGGGAGGCCTTTGCCCAGCAGTGGAACAGTATAGGCTATTAAAAAAAAAGTAGTTGTTCATTTTTATGCATACTATTTTTCTTTACATTAAAAAAGAAAATATAGTCCATTAAGATTACGTTTATAATAACTGAATTACCGATAAGCTTATAATAGCCCCCAGTCAAAGTCAATTCCACAGTTCTTTATACAGAGCCAATGCTTTGTACTACGTACACCCAAGTTAATTTAATGCAAAACCACGCGAATCGTGAGCGGGAAAGCACCGACGTGGGAGTGAAGGGAAATTGATTTATTCAAAGGGAATAACTCCCTTCTTTGCCTCCCTAATTGCATTTGACTTATCGGAAGTTATGCACGTGCATACATTTCAGCGACTCATTTTTATTTGCGACTATAACTTGAGATGTAAGTTATCCTATATTTCAGGTTGTATCAATCTCCAAACGTTGTGCAAATTTGATTAGAATCGATTAATTAGTTTAGGAGTCCATCGCGGACAGACAGCGTGACGTGTAATTTATATAAATTAATATTGCATATTGTTAACCATTTATATGAGATTAATTACCGTAGTTACTAGTGTTTATACCTCTACAAAAGCGAGCAACAGCTCGGCCTCTCCTCTCACAATGCTAGGCACCAATGGTCGAAAGTCAATTGTAAGCTCACAATCAACGTCGCCCACTTCATGTTCGCTCACGTGCACAGCGTCATCAAACTTGCACACATATCTGGGGATAACATCTGGAACTCTTCGGACAATGAAAGACAGCGCCGATACTCCACCGTTTGTCCGCAGAGTTACATCACCTCCATAATCTGAAAACACAAGAGTTGTTGATTCTGATGACATGTTCACGAGTGTATAGATATATGATATATATGTATTCTTACATTCTTACTTACTTACAGCGAAAAGTCACCTAAAACGAAATCTCCAATACCGCGTGGTGCACAATAATGAAGTTCTGTAAGGAAGTACTTTATACTTGGTAGACATCCACTAAGAAATAATTTTTCGATAAGGCTACATTAAAGAGGTCTTCCTTCCTCTCTCCCCGAAGATTAAAGGGCCCTCCCTTGCAAATTAACGCGGACAAAGTCGCAGGAAACAGCCAGTAACATATGTATAAAGACCCCACTGCAAATTTTGGTGCAATGCAAAACGATGCGACGTGAACTCCGCTTTATTCAATACTAGCTGTTACCCGCGACTTAATTCGCGTAAAATTAAACTTTACTGTAGACCTCTTTATCCTGGCTCTATCGAAACATCTATTATTAGCAGATATGTAGTAACTATAAACTATCTCATTACCAAATTCCATCTCTGTACGTACCGCGGTTTTCGATATTTCGTTTAAGGTGACCTTTCTCTTTGGCATATATAGATTCTTCCTCTTCGTTCCATTTTTTGTAAACTCCTAACAAGGTAAGGGTAAATACATAAGGCCGAACAGCTTTTGTCTTTCTTATATGTAGTATGCATAATTTCTGTGAGCATATATTTTGCCATATGGAATATTTTACAAATTAATTTGGAAAAGACAATTTTAATCTGATCACCACATTTGCGTTCCAAGATTACTGAAATCGCCATCAAAAACATACTATTTCTTACCTAGTAATAATAGGACGCAGGCTGAAAATTCATTCAAAGCAGCAATATGAAGTGGGGTGTATCCAGCAAAGACAAAACAGTCTCTTATATAGCAACTGTACAGCGCCACACGCGGCTATTACAGAAACCAAACAAACGTTCGAAAACTTTATGTTTAATATTCCAACACTTTGCATTAAGGAGATCGCAGCCTTAATCGGTAGCCGGCATTTGAGTCTATCGCTAGGCTAAGCAGTTCTTACTGCGACCGGGTAATAAGTGGGTGAGTGTAACACTGGATTTTCAAACATCCGACATCCATGTTTCAGAAGACAAATAAAACAGTGGGTCCCCGATTAGTGTTACTGCGTGATTTTCGTCGCAACATTGTAGAGATTGTGGTGATGACTTCAGATGGCAGCCGGTTATCTTAACTCGCCCCAGAGCCGTTCTCTTTGCAATCTAAGCAGACCCTGGAACTAGAAGCTTCGGAAGAAGAATATAGCGTAAATGTCCATTACTTTCCATGATTTTCTAGCGCACCTTGCCATCTCTACAGCACCTCTCCTTAAGTCTTCTGATAACACTAATCACCAAGGGGAAGAAAACATCGATAGTGTATTATTAATGACGGTTTCCAGATGCCACCAAAACTTCTTCGGGCAGCGCACTTGTCCATAGGTATCGTAACACGTTTAGATTTACCTCCTGCCCATTTCCCCCTTTTTATCTTCTTCTTCCTAGAGTTATCCCGGTTAAATACCAGGGTCCTCTTAGATTGTAGAGGATGATCCCATTTGCCCCTTTTATATAAAGAAAATATGGCAGGGTTCAAAAACTGTATTCAGAAACCACTTCGACTAATAAGTCACCTGCAGTTTTTGAAAAATGAGTAGAACTGATCAAAAACGTTGGGCAGCAATAAAATTAATTTTTAATTACTCAGTGTAATAGTCTGCGATAAAATGTGCATACATATGTAGAGCGGTGCTCTGCTACTTCCTTGTGGTTTTAATATGTCCCAAAAATAGTACCAAGCGCATTGCATTCACTTTTTTTAATACTAGCTGTTTCCTGCGACGTCGACCGCGATAAATTAAACTTGCCCTTTGACCTTTTTATTCTGGTCCTATCAAAAAAATCTGTTCGTGGCGGATACCTGCCTGCCAAATTTCAATTTACGTTTCGCGGGTATCGAGATTTCGTGTTATGACTTTTGCAAAGTGACAAAGATTTTCAAAAGTAAAAAGTTTAAGTTTCTAACGGCTAGCAAAAATACCTAGGATTTGTTGGAGTTCGTTCCCGTATTGAATCTACAATAGCAGTAAGATTTATACATATTCAGGAAAAAAACTATGAGTGCGTGTGAACTTTACGCGCGATTGAAGTAAAACTTCTTTCATACTGTTACAGAAGACGCATTCATCACTGGATAAAAGATACAACCTTGTCTGTGCGTACGTCCTCGTAACACGTCAATCAAAGGTTACACGATACCATCGCTATTTGAAACCGATTCTTTGGATGATTTTATTTCTATGACTAGCTGTTACCCGCGATTTCTTTCATGTTTTGGTGATTTCTGTGTTGATCTTCGTCAATGATTTGATGAAATTTCGATTGTTTCCTTTTTTACGCTTTTTCGGGTTCCGTAGTCAAAGTACAAGGACAAGGAATTCTTATAGTATGGTACTGTCCGTCCGTCTGCTCGCAAAGTTGTCCCCCTCTACTCAAGGATTTCCAAAATATTAGGCGTAGAGACTCTTAAATATTCCATGTTGATGGAATATGTCAAAAACTCATTAGGAAAATTGTTTTGAAGCTAATGAACAAATAGGTCTATCTCTTATCAGATACGGAACCCTTCTATACCCGTAAAGGTTAAAAAGAAATTAGTACAAGGGTAGTAATACCCTTACATATACCTCATATGAAGATTGGAAATCTTAAAATACCTTTTTAAAATATTACGTGATGGTACGGAACCCTTAGTAAGCGAGCCTGACTCGCACCTGACTGGATATTTTACATTATAAAGAGGATAGACTTGATTGTTTGTTTGCATTGAATAGGCTGTGAAACTAATGAACCGATTTGAAAAGTTCTTTCATCATTATTAGACTCTAACATCAAACCTGATAAACATAGGAAATAGATTTATTTTTTAAATGTTACAAGGTGCAAACGAGCAGGCAGCAGGCAACGAAGTGCCTACCGGCGCCCATGGACATTTGTACGACCAGAAGGCTAGCGGATGTGTTGCCGGCCTTTACTCCCGGTGGCCGAAACTCGTCATGAGTTTAGGCCACCGGGAAGCCGGACGCGCCGGCCCAATTTGGCTACAGGCGTGCCGCTACCTCAAATTTGGAATCCTTAGGAAAACTTCCATACTGTACATATCCGTGAGCTGGCCGCTCTAGTGTATATATGTAAAATCGAAAGCTCACCTAACCCGAAATCTCGTAAACAGCGGGACGTGCAAAGATGAAATGGAAGAAGGTGGTCTTTAGTTAGTAAAAATCCGCTATGAAAGGATTCCTCCATAGGGCCAGATTGAGGTCTAAAGACGAGGTTTTTTTTTAATAAAACAAGGGGCAAACGAACTGGTGAATACTGCCGCTCATGGACAACTGCAACATCAGAAGACCCACAGGTGCGTTGCCAGCCTTTGAAAAATTAGTATGCTCTTTGCTTGAAGGGAGTCGAAATTAAATGCAAATATTGCTTCTTATTTAAGATAAATTGAAAGTTCAATATTTTTTGATTGCAAATCAAAAAAGAAGAAAAAAAAAGAGTGTTCTGAAATAACTGCGAGATAAACCCATTTCGAAATTCACAATTTAGTTCTTGGTTGGTTATTTATTTAACGTCACTGTATAGCGCTATAACTAATCAGATGATGCTTCATTAGGAGTCCTAAATTGTGCCTATCCAGGTATAATTAGCATCATCATCATCATCCTCAGCTCTACAATCCATTACTGGATCTTGGCTGCCTCAAGAATCGCCCTCCATTCTTCTCTGTCCCGGGCGGCCTCCCACCAGTTTCTGATTCCAAGAGCTCTGGCATCAGCACTTACTCCATCTATCCATCTCAGCTTTGGCCTCCCTACCTTCCTCTTTCCAACTGGTTTTATGTTGAGCAGCTTCTTCGGAGTTGAGGTTTCCTCCATCCGTACAACATGGCCCGCCCACCTGAGTCTAGCTATTCTAGTATGTTTTACCACATCCGGCTCCTTATATAAGTTGGCTAGTTCGTGGTTATGCCTTCTTCTCCATTCATTGTTCTCCTTTACTGGGCCATATATATTTCGGAGTACCTTCCTTTCGAAAACTAGTAGTTTTCTCTCATTGGCCTTCGTCATCGTCCATGTCTCGGAGCCGTATGTTAATACCGGTCGTATAAGTACTTTATAAAGGAGCAGCTTTGTAGATCTTGGTAGCAGGCGGCTTTTCATCTGCTTATGGAGACCATGATAACTCCTATTGGCGGCAACAAGCCTTTGGGTCACCTCCTGGGTCACATCATTTTCTTCTGTCACTACTGATCCTAAGTACTTAAAACTTTTAACTTTTTCGAAGTTGTATTTACCAACTTGGAAGGTCGGTCCGATTTGACGGTTATCTGTGGACATATACTTGGTCTTATCTTCGTTGACCTCGAGCCCCATCTTCACTGCTGCTGCCTCTAGTAGAGTGAACGCATCTGTCGTTAGGGATCTACCTATTATGCATATATCATCTGCGTAGGCTAGTATTTGTGTACTTTTGGTATATAATGTGCCCGTTGTTTGTATACCAGCGTCTCTCACTATACTTTCTACAACTAGATTAAACAGAGTGCATGCTAGTGTGTCCCCTTGTCGCAGTCCTCGTTCGCACTTAAATACTTTCGACAGGTCTCTTTGCACTCTTACACAGCAGCTGCTGTCTATCATAGTCGCCCTTGCTAGTCTTATCAACTTCGCCGGGATTTCAAGTTTTTCCATTGCTGCATATAGCTTTTCTCTCCACACACTGTCGTAGGCTGATTTAAAATCCACGAAGAGCATATGTATATTGGAGTTGAATTCTTTCATCTTCTCCAAGATCTGCCTTAGGGAAACTATTGGGTCAGTGGTCACACGAAGGAGTGCGTCTACTACACAGACCACGCGGACGACGCAGTTAGTCGCTTCGTGAAGAAAGCGATTGCCGCAAGCGAGTGTGCTGTACTGGAATACAACCACAGAGCGGCCATCTACCACCATCTACATTGCGGAAATGGCTGCCCCCAAAGGCGAACCCTGATTTTGTAGAAGGGACTAAAAGACAACAATGAATACAAAAAAGTACTTTCAAATATCACGGGAATTTAACCTGTGGTGGAAATTGCGAAACTAGAAAAAAAAAATTAGTATGTAACCCAACGTACCAGCAGGACAGCGTCTGCTAGATCCGCTAGTATATAATATGACACTCGTATAAACGACATTTTTTAGGTATTTCAACGACTAAGGTTTATTTATGTATAAATAAACCTTATGTATGTGGCGTCAAAGTTTCTTCTACCTATCGAGCAACAAATTTATAACTATGCAAATTTACGTTAGGTTATAATTGGGTTGTTTATCGAGATTACGTGAAAAGTCGCATAAGCTATCATTAAGTGGCTGTCATGTATTTCTAACTTAACAATGATAATGTTTCTAACTTAATAACGATATGTCAACTTTACTTAGAGCCCTTTGGTCCCCGTCTATCTCGAAGTTCAAGCTTCGGCCGTTATTTTAATGCCTCTATTTCGTATATTATGTATATTACGTAGGCATGGCTATGTTTATAATAATAAAATGATAGCATACTAATATATAAAGCTGAAGAGTTTGTTTGTTTACTATAAAGCGTTAATCTCATTTACAACTGGACCGATTTCAAAAATTCTTTCAGTGTTAGATAGCCCATTTATCGAGGAAGGCTATAGGCTAAAATTTGTCACCTAATTTAAGGCGATACGAAGTCGTGGGTACCAACTAGTATTACGTAAGATTGATTGATTGATTGATTTCTTTATTGTACACATAAAACATGTAAAATACACAAACTAAACTATTACAAAAATATAACTTAATTAAAATGTGTACAAAGGCGGGCTTATTCCATAAAGGAATCTCTTCCAGCCAACCTTTATAGCACAAAAGGCCATATACTTAAAGAAAAACTTGTGGGCTAAGTAAAAGTACGTAACCAAAAAAAAAACATTAAAATATTGTATACAAATATAAAAACATATTAAGAGGTTTTCTGCTTACCATTATCTCGGTCCGCGTAAATTGCAGACATGGCTTTGGGCTGAGTTAATTTAATTGAATTCCTTCTGACGTCATCCCCGAAATCCCCACAATATCTACAATCTCTCGAATAAAATCACTCATTCACACCAATCGGGACCCACTGTTTTACGTGCCTTGCGAAACACGGAGGAGATAGTGCCAGTAAAGGCATGATATGGCTTTCTAGTCTAGTAAGGAAATCTTTTCCTAGGCGTTATGCTTGAATATATATTTTATATCTATTTATTAAATAGTCATAAAAAATAAATAAAGGTGAAGAGTTTATTTGTTTGTTTGCTAGAACGCGCTAATCTCAGGAACCACTGGTCCGATTTGAAAAAATCTTTCAGTGTTAGATAGCCTATTTATCACGAAAGGATATAGGCTATATATATTATCACGCTAAAATTGAACCTTTTTTTTAAACCAATTTTAAGAGAACAAAGTCGCGGGCTCAGCCAGTTATACAAAAATGTGTATTTTTTTGAGATAGACCTTATTCGTATATAAACGAAATAGATGTTTAAATAGTTCATATATGTTTAACATTTTCAATAACTATTATAGTCGAACAAAGAGCGAAAACTAGTTACTAGGCTTAGACAAAGTCATCACTCAATTTTATAACACGTTTGTCCTTTTAGTGACTATCATTAAATCAGTACGTGATTAATGGTTCCCGACTGTAATTGTTTTGTGATCAAACAGAAGGCATGCCCCAATATGAATGTTTAATATTACGAATTGACCATAACAGTGTTGCAACAGTAGATCTGTATACAAACCAAATTTACTCAGCATACAAGTAAATAGATGTTTATTAATTTATTTAATAACTAGATTCTTGCTATATTATCCGTATTATTTAATAAACTTTAAAAATTAAATTATTTTCGACAGATTTTTACTGACTCAAACCGCTTACATTTTGATATTTCAATTTTTAAAGAACTCTAAATAGTTCTGCAATGAATAGTCTCCGTTCTACAGCGTTATGAACTTATTTAGTTTCTAGTGAAAAATTTTTCAAAGCTGTAGAATAGTAGACAAAAACAAAACTAATTTCAAAATTGAAGCATTCCTTTCGAACATCGACTCTATAGCGGATAACTCGAAACTATTTCCATACCTGTGGCTCCCTCGCCACCCTTTTATACTCCTGTCAAACATTCGAGGAATGGCTAGCTCGAAATGTTTATGTGTTCGTTCAACAATTCGGCATTATTACATGTAACAATTTCCTATTCCTCTAACACGTGCTGTCGGAAACCTTTATAGTTGTGCAGTATTTGAAATAAATTCTTACTCTAACTTAGCAGCTCTAAGTAATAGTAAGAATTTCAATAAACGTAATCTCTTTTAATCATGAGATATTTAGTACACGTACTCCTACTAATTCAAATTAAAACCACGAGACTTAGAAGCGTTTTAATTTGATTGTTTGGATTGTTTGACAAACATACCGATATTTGCCAGTAGAGTCAAGATCAAGTCTCAGAAGAAAGTATGGTGTTATAGGTAACATAAGCCTGTTATAAACAAATATATTTTTTTAGAAATATATAAAATACATACATATAGATAATACACCCAGACTCGAGGTAGGAATCGAACCCACGACCCCCGGAGCGGAAGGCAGGATCACTGCCCACTGCGCCAACGGGCCAGTCAAATCGATATCTCCCACGTAAATTGTTGTAACCCCAAATTGCCACCTTAACATTAAAGCGTTATTAGTAAGATCAATGTCCCAATAAATAAAATTATTTGATTTGAAAACATGGTGTCATTAGGCTTTTTAATATAACAAAAGAATTTGTTATCCTTTGTATATAAGATATTTAACTTATCTTTAGAATAAATATTCCTTACTTTATCAGCAGGAAAAGGATTAGGGGATTCTTAAGTAAGGCAGCGGCTAACTTCAAAAGATTTGTGCCTTCGTAAAGTTTCAACCGGGCCAACTGGAAAGAATTTATTACCTTCATGCTACTTTAACTATTTTCTATAAATATTTCTTAAGATAAAGTAACACTTCGTGTCATCACTCATTAACGATTCATGTATGTATATTACCTACATTTTTAACGTTTGTCAAAACAAAAGCACCTTAGTAACATCAAAATTGTGTTGAATCTATTTAAATGTATTAAACTAGTTGTTACCCGCGACTTCCGCGTAAAATTAGGTGAAAAATTTTTGCGCGATTATATATATTTTTGTAGTGAATGATTTTTGAACCGTTTACGCAGCGTACGCAGCGAAAGCTCTCAAAAGGGAAAAAAGAACCTCGATTTTGAAACATTCTTCATTGGTGCTCCGCTCCTATTGGTCTTAAGGTGATGAAATATAGCCCATAGCTCCTCGATAAATGGGCTATCCAACACTGTAATAATTTTTCATATCGGATCAGTACCAGTTCCTGAGATTATCGCGTTCAAGTAAACAAACAAACGAACTCCTCAGCTTTATATATTGGTATAGATTGTAGTAAATAGTAAAATAAAGGAAGTATAGATTATTTTTACGAATTCTGCGAAGTTTATTTCAAGTACTGAGAACAATTTCTGTAAACAATTCATGGCGTTTGTTTTTTAAAATAATCCTACGAAATATTACTACGAGCCTTGAAACTCGCGTTGAATTTATCGCTTTTGTCTAAATATGATAGTTTTTAACCGAATTTATCTTCTCCACGGCATTTGAACCTCTCTGGACTTTAAGGAATTAAAAAAAAACTTAAAATGGGAGCAATTAAAAATTATACAGCCGTTTCAAGATTTGGCGTGAAGAGAAATCGCTCATGAGAACATATTTTTAAAAACAATTTTTTTTAATTAATAACAAAATACACGTATTTTTTCAATATAGGATTAAAAGTCATTTTAATACCTATCCGGTGAATTATCTTTACTCTCATATTTAGAAAAATGTATTTTTTTTTTGATAGAAAAGAAATAAAAATGTTTTCATGTGCGATTTCATTGCACCCGAGTGTAGAAGTACAATTTTGCATATCTTTATCGTAATTGACTGGAACGATGTAATCAATTTTGATCGTTTTGATAAATAATTGATTATTTGTAAAGCGGCGACCCGCGTTTAAATCAATC
>JANCMC010050420.1:19809623-19828473 GCA_024363005.1 Charaxes varanes
GAACGATGTAATCAATTTTGATCGTTTTGATAAATAATTGATTATTTGTAAAGCGGCGACCCGCGTTTAAATCAATCTGTTTGATTTTGTATCCGATTTCAATTTACGTACTCGCAAAGTTGACGTTAAAATATTTATTGTATTGCATTGCGCAGTTTATTAAGAGTGAATTATATTCACGGAAATTTAGAAAGTCCTGTTGCTGAGGTCAGAAGTTACATATTCCTTATGCAACTTTCATTAAATTTGGATGGATTTAGTTTTATTAACGTCCTCAACATATGTAGATAATTTTATATGGTAAATAATCTTTGTATCTCTTCTAAAAATATCTGTAATAAATACGTTACAGATACGAATAGCAGCGCCTTACGATAAATATTCGCTACGGTATTATATTGTCAAAAACTCATAACAAGCGAAAATTACTGCCTTTGTAAATTTTTTTTGAGTAAATGACTATCGACGCCCATGGATACCTATACCAGTAGAGGGCTCGCAGAAGCGTCGCCGGCCTTTAAATAGGTCAGTAGGGCACAAAACGCGACAGTAATAACATCACTTCACGTGAATACCATGCCGCCACTATTAACGCTGATCTTATGTGAGAAAGATGTACTGGTACCTGGACGTGCCAGCTCAATTCGTAATGCTTTTGTAATCTTGAAGTAAGTGAATACTGACGCCCATGAGTACGTACACCACCAGAGTCTCGCAGATGCGTTGCCGGCCTTTAAATAGAGCAATAGGGAATGAAACGCGACAAGGATACCATTGACGTGAAAGCAGTGCCACCACTATTCACGCCGATATTATTTGAGAAAGATGTACTGGTACATGGACGCGTCGGCCCAATTCGGCTGCAGACAAAAAACAGTTCAAGCTTGGCACTATCTCTAATTAAATGACTTTAATTTAATGTCTTAACTATAATTTAACTGGACCGTTACTGCAGTGGGCAGTGACCCTGCCTTCCGCACCGGGGATCGTGGGCTCGATTCCCGCTTCGAGTCTGGGTGTATTATCAATATATATGTATCTCATATATCATATATATTGGGTTGTCTGGTAGAAATCGCTCTGAAGCGATAAGACCGCCGATTATACTGCAACATTGTACTTATATTTGTATTGTCTATCCTTCTGTTTATAAGTTGTGTTGTAGTATAAAATATAGTATAAAATATAAAATATCATTCATTCATTCATATACTTCGACAAGAAAAAATGTATATAGCATGCGTCTGTTACCTATAGCACAGGCATTAAGTTGTCTACCTTAGGAACAGACGTTCCGTGTGCCATATAGTCCTGTAAATATGTATTTATTTATAATTACGTCTACAATAGGTCGATCGGTAATTAGCGTGTCGCTTAAATCGCTCATGTGCATCAGTTTCGTGCAGCACGGCCCGTTAGCCGACCCAAAAATCGCGTTAAGCGGAGAAAGCGGCCAATTTCGCTTCACATACGGCAATCTGTCGCACGATCACGTATAACCATTTTGATCCACCGATCAAACCTTCAAACGTGGATGGAATTCTGCACTATTGGTATTAGGCGATTCAAATACACTCATATTTTTTTGTTAATAACTTATGACAAGCGAAAGTAACGCTTAATTATTGTTAGAGTTGAGGAAATAATATATGACTGTACGTTCATTCAAAATTATGTAGTATCTAATGGTGAGTAGGAATGCCTATAATAGAGAGGTGTTTAAGGACATAAGTTGACAACTTGACTTTAGGTTTAGACTATAGTGAATATATATAGTTAAATATTGAATTGAGATGCAGGGTTTGGAGGGAGAACGAACCTTTACAACGCCCATTTGTACCAGATACTGAGAATCTTCCACCAGGGCATAATATGCCTTGACTAACCTGGAAGTAACCTAATATGTGTACTTCGAACAAACGTTGTTAGGAGTAAGGAAAATATGTCCAGGTTAATATTCACAGATGACACTAACCCTGAACTATTTATGCGGTGCGACGCAAACGATGTCCCATTTATTATGGAGCACTGCGTGCCCTAACAACTGCATTCGGGAGGACTTAATGGCTGCCTCTGATAGGGCAGTTGAAGTGACTACTTTCTGGGTTGCTACAATATAGTGTTTGCTAATAAAACGCTAACGAGAAGTTAAATGTTGGTAACTATTTGCTGTCATTCCGCAGGCTTGTTTTCCACCTTGCTAACGGCTTCATGGTTGATATTTAAATCCCTCTCTTTAAGAACAGTTTCCTACAGTGAAGCAAAACCCTATGACTATCACACATTATGATCTTACCACATCTATTACATATGATATAAGTCAACACATGACACAATTCGCACTAAGTGCCCTTGTAATGTGATTCAAGTTTCATTCATATCTGAGTATCAAATGATTTCTTTGAATGCCACCTTATTTTACTTTAGTTGTGTCAAATGACAGCAGCAATAGTTAGTTAGCATCTAAGTAACTTAGCTTACTGTGCCCGTTTGTTAAAATAAGGCACCATTTATAGAGCCATTTGCAATAGCATTAAAATCTATATATACAAAAATGAATCGCAAAATGTGTTGGTAAGCGCATAACTTAACAACGCCTGGACCAATTTAACCAATTTTTTTTTAAATGTTCGTTGAAGTCCAAGGATGATTTTTACGGCGAGAAAAAATCGCCGGGAAAACCCTAAAAACAGCTCTTTTCTTTTTCCCATACAAACTTTTTATATTTAAAATGTAGAGTAAATTTTAACTTATACGGGGACGAGAACGGGGACGGGGACGGGAACGGGAACGGGAACGGGAACGGGAACGGGGATGATATAGGATAATAGAAATAAATAAGAGATAAGAGGCAGAGCATAGTCTGCCGGGTCCGCTGGTTATATATATAATTGAAGATATTAATAATGCAAGAAGACAAAACACATGAAAATATGACAGGTCATAGTGCACGTATAATAGATTTTTATTGCTTCATATGATCATCTTTCTTTCTTAAGAAATCGACTTCAAATTGTCGGAACTGGACCAAATTGGAATGGGACCACGCGGGAAGCACCAGCTATGAAATAAAAAACGAATAATCAAAATCGGTTCACTCAGTCGAAAGTCGAAATACAGTCGAATTGAGAACCTCCTACTATTTTGAAGTCGGTTGAACATTAATAAAAGACATTAATATTGTTATGACAGATGTTCGTAAATCTTAAACTATAAAAATATCAAAGTGCTATGTGGCGCGACACCTATGTAGGTAAATAAATTTTTATCCTTGTATAAGGTCATTGCGGTTTGGTTTGTGATATATACCGTGCGACTTAAAAATATACTAATATATAAAACTGAAGAGTTTGTTTGTTGGTTTGTTTGAACGCGCTGATCTCCGGAACTACTGATACCATTTGAAAAATTATTTCAACGTAAGATAGCCCATTTATTGAGGAAGGCTATATAGGCTATATACCATCACGCTAAGACTAATAGGAGCGGAGCACCAATAAACAATGTTTTAAAATCGGTGGTTTTCCCCCCTTTTGAGAGCTTCCGCTGTGTACGCTGCGTAAACGGTTAAAGTTTTGCAAAAATCATGTATCAAGGAATTCACGACAGCATATGTTTATCTTTTAAGGTTGGCTCCCTTTATCTTTTTTAATGCCAAACAATTTTTTTCTAAAATAATTCATTATTTGCGAAGGTGTTTTTATAAACATAATATTGATCCTTATACAAAACCAATCCATCCAATATCCAAATTGAATAAAAATTTGTTACATTAAAACGCCTATACACATACTTACATAAATACATATACATTGTCATAAACACACACAGACACACACAAAACAGAATGTGAATAACGTAATGAAATATTTAGTATTAATAGTATTTAATTTGTTAATTTAATTATAAATTTGTTATTCCTTACTTAGTTTACTTTTTTCTCTATTCGGATACTCTGTTATTTTTGTTTATGTTATTTATTGTAATACCCCTTTGGCCTTATTTATGTTTTATTTTGTATAACTTGTTTTCATGTATTTGTAATGCTGTAGGATTACTAATAAAACCTAAAACAATAAAATAATGCTTAATAATCAAGCAAACCTGATCTCATTTTCTATTTTTATACGTTCCGTGTCTTTTTAGCTTATTAACTTTCAAGGCTCATTTAATGAAGTTATAAATTTAGTTTTATTGTCCTTAGAGACGAGGGTATTGCGGCCGAGTTTTATTGCGGTAAACATCAAAGGCCCTTGATAGCTTTTGTCCGTGGCTTCGCTTTTCCAATATTTAGAGCTCACCTTACATTGCTGTTAATTTTACCCTGCTATAATTTTAATAAAATTTACCAATTTTCACATTTATTACTCATCTAAAGGGAAACTAAATAACCAAAAAATCAATCCACAGAGAATAAACATTTCGAGTGACCACCACTTTTTATAATGCCGGCGCCAGACATAACTCAAAGGGTTTGTACATTTTGTCCCTGAAGACTACAAAGATATACAAAATTTCACAGCTACACAAAGTCCCCGGCCACACAATATGATCATCGAAATGATCATTCAAATGAAGATATGTCTGGCGCCGGCATAATAGTAGTTGAGCTAAAAAATAAAAAAAACATCCGTTGACACAACTATTGAAACTTGGCATAACCATATTCTGTTTACAAATTTGGGCGAAAAAATATTTTCAAATTGAAAAATACACGCCTTACAAAATGATATTTTTAACGGAGCAACTGTAAAATGAAAGTGAACGGCTATTTCATAAGCGGAGCGTTCGCGTCGGTGGTTTTATGGTGCGTCCTAAGAATGGCCATAATGGTGCTATAAAGCGGTGCTCTTAAAGCAACGTATGACGTTATGTAACGGCACAATGAAACAAGTTTGAGGAAAGAAATACTTTAGGAAATATTTCACGACTCCGACAATATTGTCAGCTTTAGAATTCTTTACAAAATGGTCGCTTTGAATTTGGTTATTTATGCTTGTTATAAATAATAAATATATAGGACTATATGACACACGGACGTCTGTTCCTAAGGTAGACAACTTAATGCCTATGTTATACTTCTCAATTTTACTCGATGATTTCGAAGGCTCTTATTCAAATTGGATTTTAAAAGATCATTATAATCGTTATGTACTTTTGCATGCCTCATAACGCATGTTATGGATGTGCTCTACTGTCATTTAATTAAATTTGAGCGATTTCGTAAACTAAAAATCACTTTATTCCTGTGGTATGGCACTTATTGATAAATGTAAATACACACAGATTATCTTAATCTGTGTTTATTCTGTGTTATAGTCGTGTTTTATTTTATTTAGTGTAAGAAATTTAAAAGTATTTCTTTAGACTTCCGGATATCTGTGTGTGTGTGGATCTTGCATGATCACGTTCGAAACAGTTAATTAGTATTAGGTTAATGTTTTTTATTAGCTTCAGAATGATGGCGCACTGTTTCCTATTGAAAATAGATGTACGTATAATTTTGGTATCGTTTATTTATAATTAAAGAAAAACTAAATTTCAGATGGATATACTACCTAGCGGAATATTACTGAATTAATAATTATAGTATATACTGAATCAATAAGTATTGGGCTTCTTCTATGAGGCGTATACTATGGATTTTCCAAACTCTTTTGTCATTTGCTTGCAGTTTGGGTAAGTATATTAGTATAAAATATATATGTATATTGTACATACATTGGTCTCAACCCTATAAACTAGACATCATTTTGTATTGAAATGATAATCATATATACATTAGACAAAATGTTACTATAATCATAATTATTGTGGATCTCTATTAAACGGTCGGTTAGTAACAAATCATGAATATTATCAATCACAGCATATTTCTTTTCTATTTTTTTTGCATGTGTAATACTACTATGTTATCACAAGATTCTAATAATTTTGTAAGTATAGACTACTATTTTTTTTTCGTGGCATTAATTATATTACATAAATTTTCTTCACGAAATTTTCTTCCGATTAATGGTCTAACCTTAAACTTCGTTACGTAAAAGGCATAAAGTTACAAAACAATATATACAATTCCTAAAAGTTCTCTCTGTGATTGTAAATTTTAAATTCTTAGCGTTCGTTCTAAATTTAAATTATTTTCTCTATTCTTCCTTTTTAAGTAATATTCGATATTATTTTAAGTTAGTAGTATTGATTTCGATCTAGATAATTTTTATAATCAAAGTCTTTATTTATTTAGTATTCGTATTTTAAAATACGAAATAAAAACGGGGCAAGGATACAAACAACCAGATTATTTAGTTTAATCTTGATACTTATGCGAATAACAATTTTTTTTAAGCGATCTATAGTTGACCCGTTGGCGCAGTTGGCAGTGAGCCTGCTTTCCGCTCCGGGGTCGTGGGTTCGACTCCCGCCTAAAACAATTGGTAATTTCATATTCGCAGGTATGTGTCTATAGTTATCGACAAGCTCTTTATAAAGTTGTGTGGGAGGCAATACGGCTGGATGCAACGTGTTTTGATTACTGAGAATAATCGCGTTTGTTATGTCTTCCAATTGAAAAGATAACGTGAGGACAGTGGCTTCCAAACTGTTTAATATAAAATTAATATTTTGTTTGATAATTGAATCATTAGAAATATTTGACAAGTTTTTTAATTTATTTGAGAGGGTGTCGATACCTTCATTAAGCCTGATTTCATTAATTTTTATGTTGTGTAAAGTTTCATTAAATTTGGATAAAGTAGAAGTAGTAATTAAAATGTTTTCTTTAATTAATGAACTCAGTCTTTTCTCATTATTTTGAATACTTTGTATGGCGTTGTCATATTTGACAGCGTCGTCTTCATCTAGAGTCCCAAAGACCGTTTTTGACAGAATGCCAATGCCACCGAGCCATGCGCCACGCTTAAACCTGTTATTACTCACAAGATGGCTGAAAGATGAATATTCAGAGACTATAGCATTGTATCTAACAGTGAGTGGTTCTAAGATGTTATGACATTCTTTTTGAATTGTAGTTTCAACCTGATTGCACAAGTATCGCATTGACCCTAATACTGAATTTATATTTTCGATATGTGGCTTAATGTAGGAAATATCTAGGGGTGTTACTATGTCTAGGTATCCTGTATTAATCTTAAGTTTACCTATGGGGTCAAAATATATACCGGAGCTGGTGTTGATTGGTTGGACATTTCCGAAATCTTGGTTACCCTGAGTCAATACACTGTAATGAAAGAGACGGTCGTTATTACCTACTAATTGTTATTCCAATTACTAAAATAATAATATAAATGAAAAATCTTAAATAACTAGTCGTTATTACGTTTAAAAGTAATATAAAGTTAAAATAAAAATAAGATGGAACTAAAACTAAAGTGTAAAATATAAACTTGATTTAATGTAAATTAAAATTCTTAAAACAATACGTCGATTGTATTTAGTGAATAACTATATATACGCAAAAGGAATGAGCGTATTTCTTAAGATGATGGTAAATTTGGCACGTTGGCATGTTTCACTTCGTCAAAATGATGTTTGACATGCCGTCTGTTTATTAAAAGGGATAATGTGTTGTATCCATGGATTTTGACGATTTTGTAAGGTCCTTTCCAGACCGGCGACAAAGCTTTACGCAGTCTAACATGGTTTTTAAGGTATACATATTCGCCGACTTTGTATTGAACTGGTCGAGTACGTTTATCGTAATACGCTTTTGATCGTTCTTTAGACATTCTTATATTTTCGAGAGCTTTCCTTATCTCTGCAATGGCAAAAAGTAATATATGATGTTTTCTTTCTTTTATGCATAGACAATATTTTTATTTTTATTTTTATTAGATTTTGATGTAATTTTTCTTTTTTTATCTTCAAAAACGGATTTTCCCTGTATGAAAATATCAAGGTTTACATTTTTTATGTTAGAGAGCAACATTTTGTAAACGGCCTATTTTCTATAATTGCCTGCACTAGTTAATCCACATTTTATTAAAATAGTAAGCCTAAATAATTGTGCAAAAAGCATTTTAAATCAATTTGTTTTCTTTAGTTTTACTCGTCGAAATCTATACTAAATCACCTTATTTATCTATTAAATGAAACATACCAATTTTAGTAACAAAAATCAATTATCGTATACATCGCACAACGGAATATGATTGAACCAGCCCAGCTTTGTTATTTATATTAAAAAAAATGAAACAAAATGTGCTAAGCGACATTTATATCCAAGAATGATAAACCATTGCTATCTCTTTTTCGTCTGAGTACTTTTATAAAGGCGTCTCTTTCCTCCATTGAAAGGCGTTTGTTTTGACGGCAGGATTTGCTGAGCTCGCACTAGCTGCTAACGCGACGCCTGTGCGCCTTATATTCGCTGCTGCGTTGTCTGCAACAGTCGAAATATCTTATTTAATTGTCCTTAAGGATATACACAATTCTTTGAAAAATAATTATTACATTAATATTATTAGTTTAAACAATGAAAAGAAGAATAATTATAGCAGTGTCTTGGAACTTTATTTCAATACCTTATAGAAATGATACCTTTAAGGCGGCGAGTGGAGTTGAAGGTTCAGACTTTCACTCACTCAATCTATTTCGTAGGTGGCTTCAGGATATCATTTTTAAAAATTATTGAAAAACTTTCTAAGATACTGCTATATATTAAAAAATATATATCTCCAAATACTTTTGACTCTATCATTGTTTTAAATAAGGAAATACTGTGAAACACTTTGTAAGTGTTAAGAGTAGATAGACTAAATGAAACCATATTAGATAATAAAGTTATTATAAGCGGCCAGTTCTCGTCATAAATCGGTTGAAAACTTTATACAGAAGCAATCCCATAAAAGGTTATAATAGTTGTAGTTTCTTTTTTTTTAAATTAATGTCAGATAAAAAAACTTATCTAAACCTTAGGAAGACGTGTCCTAACGCGGTGATAGATGGATAACTCATTCTAACACAGGTTTATATTTGATATCCAACCTCCTCCGTGTTTTATAAGGCACGTTAGACTGTGTAGCTCAACAAATTTAACCATCGGGGTCTTCTCTTCTTCACCGTTTCTCGGGTTGACTTTACGTGCTGTAGAGATACAAAGAGAAAGAATTAATAAATTAGTGTATTGTATTTTCTTTCTACTTCTTTATTTCATGTCCTTATGTAAGGGGAGACTCGAGTCCGGAATCGAATGTACTGTCCCTGGAGCGGAAGGCAAGGTCACTGCCCACTGCCTCGGGGCTACGTTACTGTATTTTGGGACTCGAAGTAAATTAAGTTTAAATGATTTATCAATATTCCTTGCGTATGTAGGAACGTTATGTTGTTCTCCTTTACACAATTATTATGTCTTTCATTAACTGAAGATTATTATAGCAATTGAAATATATTTTTTATGGTATTGAATAACTTAAAAGATATTGTTATTAACCTTTAAGGTCCGTGGGGAGTGCCCTGTGGAGATCCCAATCAGCATGATCATCCTTGGGGCAATTGTATGTTGCCCATGGAATGTGAAGCGGAGTTTCGAATTTATCGAGGCGATTATTTTTGTGGCCGCACTAACTTTATTTGCTGTGGCCTACAGGTCACGAATTACGACTTAAATGAAGGATTTGACGTATCGTTTGCTGATTCAAGCTTAGAAACTGATTCCGAAGAGAAAAGGAATAGAGAAAAGAGTTCCAAAGAACGTAGGAAGAAGAAAAGATTAAGAGACAAAAGGCGCAGAGTAAAAGAGCGATTGAGACGTAAGCGGAAAATAAAGAAGACCATTAGAAAGATAATGAGGGAGATGAGGAAGATTTTGAATAGGTCATTTAGAAATGGAACAACGGCCAGAAAGAAGAAGACGAGACAGCTCAAAAAGTTTATAAAACAAATGAAGAAAAGATATTTGAAAGAACGAAAGACCGTAAAGGATATTCACGAAATGGAATTGATAAAAATAGATGCCGCCCTACAAAAGAAACTTAACGAGATACGAGGAATGAATCAGGAGTACATAAAGAATGAAACATTCAGGGATATAATTGTAAATGGCACAATAAGCAGAAATAATGCTAGGCTATTGGTAAAAGAGTTTCCAGAATTGATAGATAAGGATATACTTAATTTTAGACGTCGTGGCCAAAGACCAAAAGATTATCTGGAGTATGACATTGAATATGGATACCTTTATTATTAAGTAATTAATGTTTACAATACGTTTTATTAAACATCATATAAAATAATATTGCGCAGGGCACCTTATGATAACGAAGCCTCAATAGCTCAGCCTCAATAGCTCAACGGTATAAGGTATGGACTGAAATCCGCAAGGTACCTAGTTCAAACCCCACCGGCGTTAGGATATGGTCGCACCCACTCCTAATACAAGCTTTTAATTTAAGCTTAGTAGGAGGGGAAAAGGGAATATCAGACATACCTAAAAAGTAGGGACCCACTGTTTTACTTGCCTTCCGAAACACAGAGGTCGTCCGATATTTGAAAACCAGTGTTAGAATGGTTCACCAATCTATCACCCGGCCGCGTTAAGAACTAACATAACCTAGTGATTGTCTCAAATGCCGACCACTAATCAATTTACGATCTCCTCAAAGACGAACGGACGGATTTAATACTGGTAACGTAAAAAATACATAACTTAGGCTTTTAATTTTTTTCACATTAATGAAATGTCGTGATGAACTAAAACTTGGTTATTATTTAGAAATGAAATGAAATGAAACTTTATGTCAACAATATGCAATACAATAGTACAAGAGCAACATTTGGTATATAAAATATCTGTGTTAGCATATCGACTGTTCACCTAACACTTTACATCACACTAGGGGACCTGTATCGTGGAGGCTATAATACTTTGTATTTGTTAGATTGTTGGTAATAAAAAAAGTAAAAAAAATATATAAATAATTAATGGAAAGATTAAAAAATATAATAAAATACTCTGGGCTATCTGGCATAATTTTACTATTAATTTGGTGTAAAATATATAAATCATAGAAATACTTAAATCTTATTTCGTTTCATTCCCCATATTTCAGAGAAGGTATAAAAGAAAAGAAAGAAAGCAAAAGTCGTAAGATAATTTAAAAATACTAACTAAAGCGGATTTGTTCAGTACTTCCGAATACTTTAAATAGAAGATGTTCGTACTAGAAGACTGACGAGCCATGAAAAAATTATTATTTAATAAAAATTTCGGCCAGTGTCAAAAGGAGATTGGTTAATTGGCTAATAAGTGAGGCGTCTAAATTCGAGCAAGACAATGTCTGTCGGAGCCGCTAATAGGTATATATCATCGTCTTAATTTAAATCTAGTTTATATTGTTTCTACCGTTGCATACATTACGCCAACCGCTTCCTTTGCTTGTCGGCTCATGGATGCTACTATATAGCTTATTTAAAATTACAGCACGTAATAGGTATTGTGCTTATTTAAGATTACAGCAGTGATTTGAGACGTTCACATAATCTATTGCTGACTCACTCCACGACTCGTGGCATGGGAAATCGATAGCATGCATCAATAACCGATAACTGTTAGAAACTGAATGTTTTTTTTAGGTAATATTATTATTTGATTAAGTCATTAATAAGGAAACGATTTCAATAATTAACGTTAATGAAAGTTCAGTGAAATACTTTCATTTAATTTTATTACCTTAAAGACAAAATTGACAAGACTATTTATTTTTATTTATTTATACGCTTTATTGTACACCGCAAAAGAAATTAGCAGATAAGAAAGTAACATACAGCAAGAAAAGAAGTACTATTCTTTTTAAAACATAAAGGAATTATAAATATCAGTATAAATAAATATTTTATCATTTTAAATTAAATTAAAACTGCGTCATTAAAGGCCGACAACGCATCTTCTAGCCTCCTGATCAGTAGGCACTTACTTTAACGTCTGCCGGATCCGCTAGTTAACAAATGCATTATTACTTACTAAGGTAAAGAAAAAATGCACCTTTAAATCAACTTTTTCCTAAATTTACAAACCTCGATGGATGGAGTCGAATCCAAAAACATACATTTCTTTTTTATTTATTTGTATATGAATGATTCGTCGCTTTAGATTTTTAACGTTAAAAAAAGGTCTATTAAGTAACAGCGGATCTCATAACTTTGCCCTTGTGGAAGTTTTTTAATTTCCGAGGTGTTTATCGTTCCCTAAATCAATCTGATTTGGTTTATGATTAACTATCAAATTACCTGCATAGTATAAGCCTTATTTGTTATATACTAGCTGTTTCACGCGACTTTGTCCGCCTAAAATTAAACTAGCAAGAGCCCTTAGTGCCTCCTTTTTGGCTCTATTGAAAAACCCGTTCTTAGAAGATATCTACCCAGTATAACCTACCTCCCTGTCCAATTTCATGTTTGTATGTCCCGCGGTTTATTTTGAGATTTTATGGTAGGTGATCTTTCTCTTTTACATATCGTCTAGCTGTTTCCCGGAGTTCGTCTGCGTGAAATTACTCTCATGAAAGCCGAAATCTGGCCATAACGAAAAATCCCCTCTCAACGGATGTCCACGAACTATTAATACCTCTCTGCCAAATTTCGTCTTTGCACGTCCCGCGCTGTTCCAGATTTCGTAATAGGTGGCTTTTCGCTTTTATATATAGATTTAGTAGTGAGTAGAAAGTATGGTTTGCAAGATTTAACAGTAAAACTGATATTTCCGTGTACTTTCTTTTAAACTCTTTCGATGCATTTCTATTCTTTTCTTCTCATTAAGACGTTGTAGTTCTGTGTTAGCTTTTCTCCTTTCTTCTGACTTCTTTTCAGTCTTTAGACGTTCAGTGCTTTTTTTCTTTACTACAGGTTTCTTCACACATGGATTGTTTACTCTAAATACGTATTTCAACGAATGAGCTCCGTTCTCTTATCTTCATAGTACTATTGAGAACCAAGGTATATTTGAAGCTGTGCAAAATTTTGATCCATTCAATGTTAAAAGGTTTTATAATAACGATATAAAAGCAACGAGAGAGTGAAGACGGATGGTTCACAAAGAAATCATAGCGAGGAATATTGAAGTAAGAACTGAAATGAAATCTCAAATTGAAGGTAAAATTTGAAAGGAAAGCGTCGAAGAGGCGACGGGCATCCAGTTATATACGCTAGCTGCTAGATCAAAATTGCTCTTTACAGTATATCATTAAAATCAATGTCTTAGAAGAATTGATATGAAGAAATGAGAGATTTAAAATCTGGGAGCAAAGCAGCCGCCCATCAGTGGGGTAAGCGACCAATAAATGGTGCTGTCTTCCGATATTTAATAGTAAAAGTAGCCCAATGTTCGGGCAGTACAACATCTGCAGAGGACCCACCTCTAATTTAGAAATAAAAGGAAAATATTAGTGCAACTAAATATAAATTTTGTTAAACACTGAGCCTATAAATAAAACAACAGCTATTAAAAATTATTTTAATTTAAACATTGTTTGGCAGTGCAGCGGATAAACAACTTGATTCCTATTAAAAAAAGAAACAATTATATTTGGTAATATTTTTTTGTTGAAGACAAACATTGCATATGCTCAACTACAACTTTTTGTTAAAAAAAAATTGGCTAATCTTTTTAATATTCACTGCTCTTTCATTATAATGTGTGAGTAATTGTTCTACTCTCTACTGGCGAAAGGCATAACATATGATGTTAATTTAAAGACAATCTTTAGTAAAGAACTATGAGCTAATAAATATCCTGTGCAGAGTAGTAATTACTTATTTCAATTTTTTTTTCTCTTTTTAACACTTATTTTTCATAGTTACGAGGTCGGCAACCTTTTGGCAGGCAAAGGCCACACAATTAAAAAATTATGATGTAGGCGGGCCACATTGTTAGGAAATTAAATGTAGGCTGGCCAAACATTCAAAATAATTATTTTCAAATAGGTGTTAACTTATTTATTTATGTAGGTAGACATTTTAAGCAATTTTAAAAATGCTAAGATTTAGTAATGACAAAACTTTATACTTTTATATTATAATTAACTATTATTGATTTATAAGAAGCAGTGCCATTTACAGCGGGCCACAAAGAGAGGGGTCACATGTGGCACACAGTATGCATTTCCGACTGCTGTAAAACTTGATTTTATTAGTAACGTTTTTAATACAATATATTTTCTAATAAATTGGGTATTTAAACAATTCTAATGGCAATATCCACATGATGGGTGACAACGCTTTCCATCTACACCACATCTACAGCCTCCACTAGTATCGCCCTTGCCACCGGGACCCCAACGGCGCCCTTTCGTAACCCAACAAATCTCCGTTTTACACGCTGAACATTTTATCCAATCGCAACCCCATTTCTTTGTTATAACGGCGCTACATTCGGGACACTCGAGAGCCTCGCCTCTAGAGATCAGCGATTTGAGTAAAGCTTGAGTGCCCTCATCGTTTTCATTGGATTCAGCAGCCGACACTGTTTCGCGTAGTTCTTCTTTTTAAAAAATGTAAAGATAAAAAACCTCTTATCAGTATACTATCATCGTTTACCTGCCAATCTGGGACAGGAATCGAGACTCAGGAAAAAGTAAGAGAAAAACTACTGTACAAACGGAGATGTAGCGCCGTAAACACGTGACAACTTTCCGCAATTTCCCGGACGCCATGTTTCGGAGGAAATCGACAGCCAGACGGGACATCCTCAGCTGACGGCTGAAGTGAATATTGCAGGGCGTTTCTGTAATGCCAAGTGTGTCATGGCTAGTTTGGTAGCTGTGGCTATATGTAGTCGTATTTCTTTATTAATAGATCACTGGTTTATGTCTGGTCCGTAGAATCTTTAGAAACGTTTATGTACTTCTTCATACGTGGCTAATAATTGATATCCGGCTAGAAGGACCATAATTTTTTTATAATTTTTTTTAAAGGGGCAAACGAGCATCTCCATAGAAGATATAATACTATCATATGTAAGTGTGAGTTATTACAAATTTACTAAACCTATATGAGAATATGAAAACACTTTATTGGCGTATTTAAAATTACATCAGCGCCATCTAGTTTTCTGATCAGGAAAACTTAAATTACTTTGCATAAATGCGTGAATAAAAATGACAGAATATCGTTGCAATCTGGTAGACTTGAATGCTACATTATTCCACCAAAAAATTCTTACCTCCCAGCCGAAGAGTAACGTATGATCCTATCGATTTTTTTTTCTCTTTGTCTTCAAAGATCAAATCTAGCATTCTAATACTATTTAAGTACCAATTTCCAATAATTGTTTACAATTAAAGGTGTACAAATTCTTTTTTTGCTATTGTATAACTTCTCTATAATTGTAGGGACATAAAGATTATTTATTCGTTTGTTTACCTCGCTTATAAAGTTTTTTGTTTATTTGTCGTTTCTTTTTATAGATAATATCGATATTTTATATAACTTGTCTCGTTTTGACGGTTTATTTTTATATATGCATCCTAATTAAGGTTCTGAAAAAAATGCAAACAAAAAAAAAGAGTTTTTCTTGCATTTCCTTTCCCCAGAAACGATTTATCATCCTCAACATTTCCTTTATCAAGAATTTGCAGGACTTTGCAAAAATCTTATTTTCTACTAACCTATAGAAAATATTGGATATAGATAAATGTTTTAAATATAGCCCATCTTTGTCACCTCATAAATTAAAAAAAAACACACGTGGAACTATAAACATGAGTTAAAGAAACGATAAGAGAGAATAAGACGAAATAAAACGGCACGGGCCTCACGCCTGTGGTGCGCAAATTTAATGACAGAAAAAAAGTTTTAAAGGAAAAATGTCAACAGAAAATAAAAATAAATGCTAACAAAGTTTTATTAGTAATTACACACGTGAAATGTTTTCCATTAGAAAGGGTATTTAAAGTGCTAGAACTAATCTATTTTTCTGTGATGGCGACCACGATGCGGGTGCACTTTGACCCAGCTGGATCTTTTGTACACGCCCCTTCCCTTGTTCTTAGAGCTATACGGCTTCAAAAATCCCGATAAGTTGCTCAAGGATCGCTTGCAACCTGAAGGAACAATAGTCTTCTGACCTCAGAGAAGCCACACCGAAGAGATTCAATCTCATTCTGGCCAGGCCGGCCATCGAGATTGCACAACAAGTGCCCCATCATTGCAAATTGCATCGCTTAATTTGATACAGAGTCGCCCTGGTTCCGAAAATTTCGGGGACGTGGGTTCCATTCTCGCCTCGAGTCTGGGCGTATTATTCATATGTATATATTTAAAAAATGTATAGACGTCCGTGTGTTATATAGTCCTCTATATTTCTTTACTGCTTGAAGGACCTATATCAGGAACTACCGATCCGATTTGAAATTTTTTTTTAGTGTTAGATAACCCATTTATCGAGAAACTCGCAGGTAACAGCTAGTTTATAATATTAGTTACCTTTATAATATAGTAGACAGGGAAAGCTAAAAATTACGACATAATTGTAATTTATCATGTGGTGAATGATACGCTTTAGTCATTAAGGATGCCGTTTGTCGTCGAATCAATCCGTTGTCATACAATTTGCTCAGTAATTGCAATCAGTGGAAGAGGAATGTAAATTGACATAGACTAGGGTTCAATTAGAGTTAGCTTAATTACAATTCTTGTTTAGGGTCAGCTCAGACCGGCGGAGTAGAGGCGAAGGGACATTTTAACTAAAATCTTTATTTTATTTTTATTGGTTCACTAGTGTTTATTGCGTATAAAATAAAAAGGAGTAAAATAACATTTATAGAATATATATATAACATATATAACATTTATTTATACAAGCATATTATAACGAACACGTCATGCAGTAAAAGATGAGTTAACAATAAGGGAAAATTAAAAAAAAAATCTTACAATTTCAAATTCAACTTTTAGAAAATAAATTAAATCATTAAATAAAATCTTGTAAATTAGATTAATACATTTTAGAAAAGATTAATTATAATCTTATTTGAACTTTAATCTCTCATACTGTTTATGGAAAAGGACCACGTAGTGTTTATATATTACGACTAGCTGGGCCCACAACTTCGTCCGCGTAAAATTAGGTAAAAAACAGATTAAATTTTAGCGCGATGATGTATAGCTTATAAGCCTTCCTCGATAAATAGGCTATATAAATTTGAAAGAATTTTTCAATTCGGCTGGCACTAGTACGTAACATAGCGAGCGAGATAGGCACGTCTTGTTAGAAAGAGACGGCGATAGTGCTACCTCGCTCAGATGTTACTTGTGTAGGGTGCGTACTAGTGTCGGCCCCCATTTAGTACATAAGCTTATGATAAATTATTGTATGGTACGTTCCCATTACTTCGTGATTATCCGCTGTAAATAAAAGTGCTTTGTACAATCTGCGAGAAGTTTATGGCAAGTTGGTGTTTTATTGATCCCCATCAATATAACCGGAAAAGACACCAACGTGTCCGTTACACCCTTTATTCCCTTTTCCCCCACCTACTAAGCTTAAATTAAAAGCTTGTGTTAGGAGTGGGTGCGACAATACCCCTACAGCGGCGGGGCTTGAACCGGGTACCTTGCGGATTTCAGTCCATACCTCGTACCGTTGAACTATTGAGGCTCTGATTTTAGGATCCACTACATAAAGATATCACAAAGTTGACTTAACAAAATCATTCTACAAATATGGAAACTACATTTAAGCTAATTAAAAAAAAATTACATATATGTCATGATTAGGAACTAGTTAGAATAAGTGACAAGACCGTGAAGATGTACAATGTAATAAAAAAAACATTTTTTGATGTGTAACCAGTTGAAAAAATGTTGGTGTGGCGACGCGTCGTGTTGGCGTTGGTTAGGCATCGCCACGCGCATCGCGATTAAGGGAATACTGTAGATACAATATACGCTTTTCTTCTTATAGTTATTATCTCATTCTATGTTATGTACTATGCTTTACAGATCGGTTTACATCTATGGGTTCTCACAGTCTTGTTTACAAGCACTCCAGAAGACTACGCGCCGCGAGCCACAAAATTATGAAATCCAAATATATATATGTATATATAATTTTTAAAGAGGCAATAAATTGAGTGAAAACGCAATACTATATTTTAAATAGTAAATTATTTAAATATTACGTTCATTGTAACTAAATTCTGACTAAAAATAATTTTAATGTGGAGTTTTGTTATTGTAAAATTAAAATAATATAAACGCGATTAAATAAAAAATATGTGTAACTAAAAAATGTTATTTAATCTGTGACATCTTCTTTCTCTGTGATATTTGACGTATAAATTGTGCGTGTCATAGTTTTTCTTCGTGATTTTTTGTATATATATATATATTTACTAAGTATTTTCTAAGTAAATATTTTTGGGGATTTTATATATTATTAGCTTTAGCTTCAGGCGCAGTTTAATAGACATTTTTATAGTAATAATGATTATTTCAAACAAATAATCATTATGTTTAACAACCTTTTTAGTCACAAATTATGATTACTGGTAGCAAAATATACAATTGTAGAAGAAAAGTTATGTTTGCTTATAAATTGTTTCATTTTTTTAACTTCATAAAATTGATTTGCCTTTTCTTTTTTTCTTATTGAAATAATTAATAATAGGAAATTTATTTCAACTTTTAATAAACTAATCTGAGATTTTACTCGTCTGTGTAAATTGAAAGAAAATTGATAAAAGACTTCCATTTTATAAAATGTGAATCTCTAGCAATTTTTAAAACATTCCACTTGATTTAACTCAACTGTTTTTTCGTGAAATATGAAGAGGAAAGAATGTTCGAATATAGAATGGTTAAGAAAAATTGTCTATGCCTTATAATGGGTTATTTTTCA
>JANCMC010050420.1:19828573-19902965 GCA_024363005.1 Charaxes varanes
TATGTTGAATAAACAATAATTTATGAAAATAAGTGGTTATTATTGTTTTATTCACTATAAATAATTTCATTGACGCCCATGCAAATGTACATTTGCGCGTTTTCCCTTGGCATGCGGTAGTTTGACTCAAGATGTTTAAAAAGAATATCGTGTTATATTTACGTGACTTTTTTTTGATATTTTAACGACTTTAAAATCCATATTATGAATTTTATAAAAATCACTTCTATGTACCTGATGTTCATTATCTATTTTGATAATTTGGTCAGTTTTTAAAAAGTAATGTCGTAAAACGTCAACGTATGTTTATTTTGTTGAAATTATAGGCAATGCCATCCATGCCATATTACTACTAATGTATAATTCGTGTTTGACTTTTATGTATAAACTGTCTTTTAAGATGTTACATTCGTTAAGCCCCTGTCTTAAATTGGCCATATATGATAAAATGCCAGTGGTTGAAAATTGAATGATTTGTTATTTTGTTTTTGTAATCTATATCAAAATAAAGAAATTAAGAAACATTTATTTCCTTTTTTTTAAACCTTACAGAGGTCCTGGCACGAACATTTTTGGACAGCTTGCTTTACTTATGTTAACTTTCGAAACCGAACGTGAGATGAAACCTTCACGGTATACCGTTTTAAAGGCTTAATTGTTAGCACGAATGAAACTGGAATTCGCACGTATCCAATACTCGGTGTTAGGTGAGGTTAAAAAGGATGATACCAATGCATGTTTGACGATCGGTTTTGAGAAGTTAACGAAACTAAAGTAAGCTGTCGAGAAATGTTTGTGTTAAGACTACAGAGGGCCTAGCACAAACTTTTGACTCTACTTAGGATGAAATGAAATTTATTTATTTCAATACACACACACAATTGGTCTGCATATTGACCGTGTACCAAATTGTTTACTGGCGGACTCTACACTAGGGAAACCTGTATCGTGGAGGCATGTCATGAAAATGTTCGTGCTAGGCTCACAGGAGACGAGTCTTGACGGTATCTCGGATTGTAATCAATGCTAATGCAATCCACGCTGACGCTAAGAAGGATCCGCTGTGATCTTAACAAGAACATTTTCATCCTAAGTGAAGCCGACTCGTTGGCTTACCTCGGTTCGAGAAGGTCGTGCTAGGCCCTCGGTTAGTGTTTGAAGCATCGGTAGTAATGTTAGGAGGACGGACTCGTATAGATTAGGCGGAAAAATGCTCCAAAACTCCGTTACATAAGTCATTACTGTGCATCTTTCTAAGTATAGCTATATTAATATTTTTAAATTAATTAAATATAGCAAGATTCTCAGAAAGTGTTGCGGTTTATCGACGTTGATGTGGATTTCCCAACTTTCAGTAGGTCATTGCTTGTTCGGGGTAACCTTTTGGAGGAAAAAACGACTGTTTTGAATCTTTATATATAAAACTAGCTGTGCCCGCCACTTCGTCCGCGTAAAATAAGGTGCAAACATTTAACGTGATGATATGTAGTCTGTAGCCTTCCGCAATAAATGGGCTATCTAACACTGAAAAAAAAATTCAAATCGGTCCAGTAGTTCATGAGATTAGCGCATTCAAGCAAACAAACAAACTTTTCAGATTTATTTATTAGTATAGATTACGTTACCAATGATAAAGTTCAGCGTTACCTATCTGGATCAATTGCGAATCTAAACTAACTAAAACAAAAAAGATTAAGAGTCGTCCGCGTAGTGAGACTGGCCCGTTTGCGCACTTGGCAGTGACCCTGCCCTCCGCTCCGGGGGTTATGCGTTCGATTCCCGTCACGAGTATGAGGGTACATCTATATAAGTATAAATAATAACTGTATATACGACTATATGACACATGCACGTCTGTTCCTAAGGTAAACAACTTAATGTCTGTGTAATAGGTAACACCCGCCTGTTATACACAAATATTTATGTTTTTTGGATATATATAAATACATACATATACACCCACACTCGAGTCGGGAAAAAGTATGTATTTATATGTTGAATAAAATATTTATGTATTAGTCAGCTGTTAACTATAACAGTTATTAAGGACACCCATTCACTTATTATGGATACCTAACTTAGAAACAGACGACCATATGTTGATAGCCCTATGTATTTATTTATTTATACCTCCACGAGTCTGGTGAGAATGTTGAAGACACTCTTAAGAATTCCTAATATTATTTAAAGTGAAGTTTATTTACTGAAAATAAGAATATGGATTATACCTACATGTTTTTGACCATATTAGGGCGGTCTATATTTTGCTTTAGAGAATGGAAGTACTAAAAGAAAGTGACGACCATTAAGAATTGAAAACATCAATAGTACATACTTGCCGAGGTACAGAAAACGACCAATTGCCAGACGAGGAGAATTTAAAAATACGAGTTAGGCAATTGGTTATTCTGCCGACGCTTACATACTATCAAAAAAAGCTAGGAAATAAATCAAAATTCTATAGAAAAATTATTTATAATTTAATTAATATTAAAAGTTATATTATGTTTGTTCGGTTTTCATAAGGCAAAGGTAACGCAACCATACAGCTCAAAAGTAAAATTAAAAATTATACTAAAACGAACGTGCTCAATTTTACTATTATTTTTTTATTTTACCTCTAGGCTATAAATATAGTGAAATAGTGCCGCCATTTTTTTAATCAATTTTTTTGTAGCTAAGTTTAGTCTCCGGTTCGAATTTTAAAAACACGACAATAATCAAATTTCATACAACTTTGCAGGCTCGTTTTTTTTTCTTAAATTTGAGCATACGTAAATGACAAACTGCGTATTCTATTTCAAATATAATTTCAGCTCATGTTTGAGTCAATGCCTTTATCTATACATATAAATAAAATTGAAGTGTCTGTTTGTGACGTCGAAATTAAATTCTTTTACTAATTGAATATGACTATATATCCGACATCTATAATAAAAACACAAAACATCTTTGTCGGTTCTATACTTTATTTTTAGAAAAATATAATTAGGGTCCCGTACAAAACATAAAAACCCTCAAATTTTAACAAAATCACTGACTTTCACGCGGGCATAGTCGCGGGTTTCGGCTAGTTTTTACATAAAAAAATAAGACATGATGATTATTTACAACCTTATTCATAATGATATTCATTGTAAAGCTTTAAGGAAGGTACAAGTACCTCTACGTCAAAAATGTCCTTTACACGTCGGCTCTTAAACGACCTTGACACGTTCCAGTATTTGTCACTAAAATGTGAATCTGCCACAGCGTCGTCCGGGTAGGCTTAAATAATTATATGTCAACAGAAAACCGCTGCGCTTACAATATGAATCATATTTTTATGGCACATAAATAAAAAAGTCTTAATTGCTGTTTTCTTTGTGCTCATTGTTGTTTGACGTCGGCATTAAGTTTAATGAAGACTTCGAGGGCGTTGATAATTTGCATCAGACCTCAATTTTTCGAAAATTAAAGTAACTTATTTCTTATAACATCATCCATGTATAGTCGATCAAGAAAGTGCTTTGCCGTTTTGACTGACAGCTCCTAGTTAAAGAAAATTTTGCTAAGGGCTATTGTCAGAAATTAACCTAACGCATAAATAAATAAATAATAAAAAAGCCTTTTATTTCTTACTAATAACAAGAATTTTTACATATAGCTAACGTTATTATTACTTATCTAAATTAGAACATCCTCATCATGATAATCAACGTCGTCATCATGAAACTCAACGTCGTCATCATCATAAAGAACATCCTCATCGTGATAATCAACGTCGTCATCATGAAAATCAACGTCGTCATCATCATAAAGAACATCCTCATCATGATAATCAACGTCGTCATCATGAAACTCAACGTCGTCATCATCATAAAGAACATCCTCATCATGATAATCAACGTCGTCGTCACGATAATAAACAGCCTCATCATGATAATCAACCTCGTCATTTACAAACGATTGGACTGGAAATGTCTGCCGCATGTCGGATGATCTTTGGGCCAAAATCTCTACTTTACGGACCACAGATCGGAAACGACATCGCGGCAGACCAAGAATGAGATGGAGGAATGACTTGGATCGTTATAATGGGGATTGGCAACGAATAGCGTTAGACAGAACCTTGTGGAAAGAGGGTAGGGAGGCCTTTGTCCTGCTATGGGAAAAAATAGGCACTAAATAAATAATATATAAGTATACTTGCCAAAAACGGGTTCGCGAAGGCACGCCTTAACAGACTTATCAAAGGACTCCTTCCATCCTACTTCCTTTAACTGTAACAAAAATAGAAAACTGTTAAAGCAAAATTTAATGTAAATTTATTCTTTATCAGAGAATTATAAAAATTGATCTCTAATATTTCTCCTTCCAACCACGCAGTGATGTTATCATCAATCACTATATAATCGATCAGAAAGGACGCCTTTTCTGCTTTGAACCGAAACAGCGCAGTAATGTTGTACGACATTTCATCACTGTATTGTTTCTTATTTTCGTATAAATTTACCACAGAGGTTGAATGTCTCCCATTAAGTTTCATATTAAATGTATGCATTGGATCAAAAACATACTAGCTGAAAATTAAAATCCACCAAAATTTGAAGAAAAAAAAAACAAATCAAATCGCGCACATCTTATACCATTGTAAAACTGAAAAATGGAAATAGACAGCGATGTAGTGGAAAGAAAAGTACATTAGAGAAATTCAAATGACATTTTATTCAAGTGGACTTTTACAAGCTCCTTTGAATCGTCAAATATTTTAAAAGCTACCACCGATTCGGAAGAGTCGAGACACGAGAAGAATCAGCGAAAAACTCGTTTGACACTCTTTTAAAAATAATTCTTACAAAACAGACTAAAAAGTGATCCTATAAGGGTTGCTTTTTTCTTTTGGATGCACGGAACCCAAAAAAAAACGTTTTATATAGCTTTTTCTTATGTTACAAGGCGGCAGACGAGCAGGCAGCAGGCACTGAAGTGCCTACCGGCGCCCATGGACATCTGCACGACCAGAAGGCCAGCAGATCTACCCCCGGAGCGGAAGGCATGGTCACTGCCCACTGCGCCAACGGGCCAGTCAATACTTCCATCACAAAGGTAAAATTTTATCAAAAAAAATGTTTAGTAGCGTTTTTTTTACGTTATTTAAATATGAATTATTAAATATTCTTGTTGATGGACTCCGTAAAAAAAAAACTCGTAGTATTTCTCGACTTTATTCTCGTAATTTATTCTCTACATTTTCTATTTTAATAAATAAAATAGTATTCATAAAACTTTATTTAATTTTTAATCAGAAAAGTAACGCCGTCTTCTGCCAATTTTTTTTTTACAATTTTTAAGAACGATTTTTCACTCATTTATATAACAAAATGAACTTAACTTTATGATAAAGGTCTGCTTAAAGTAGATCCAAAATTGATATATACTTCTTGTATATTTGAGTTAAAATACATATATTAGTTGAACATCTTTTACCCATCCCACCTATCTCCTGTATCCAGAAAATCTGCCCTTCATGTATACACTCTTACACGGTTGGTTAACTTATAATATTTGCCTTGCTAAGTCTTTCATAAATAACTTTGCATGTCAAAGTGTTGCGTGATTTCATCGGGATTACCTATATTGTAACCACACTGTATCCTTACTGTTGTAAGGATACAGATTCTCAATTTTTCTATGCACTTTTAAAATAATAAAATATATGAAATGATGTAAAAGATGTTATATTTGCAATCACAAAATAATAAAGTAACAATTCTTCTGTAAAATGATGTTTTCAAGATGTCGTCTTTAATGTCTCTGAGAAAAATAACAAAACACGGCGAGACGCCCGCTCTTCATTTATTTGCCCACCAGCGCCCCCGTCGGGACCGCTCGGCGGTTGTTGGAATTGGTCGCCGTTGCAGTTAGGCGCGAACACTTACTTTATACCTATGTTTATGGTTCTCAAGAAAATACACAATGAGCCTGTGAAATAACAATACTTTATCCTAATCAATATTTATAGAAGTTCATATGTTTGAATAAAATAATGAAACCAGTTTAGAACTATTGACACACAGAATTAGAGTACGTGTATTATAAATACTATCTATGCGAGATTGTAAAAAATCCGGCGAATTGAAAACCTCTTCCTTTTTTAAGTCGCTCAATAAGAAAACTAATTATAGTTTAAAAAAACACGCGTGAATAGCAATAAAAACAAAAAATAAGAGCTACTTTTTTTGTAAAATATTATTTTATTGTAAAAACGCGCTGAGTAATTTTTACAAATTTTATTTGCTTTACGCTACTAAAGCGTTTTTTAAATACACTTAATTAATTCTAATGTACACAAAACGTCTTTTGAATTCACTTTTTATCTCTCTGAAACGGCTTGACCGATTTTTATGAAATTTCATACGCATATTCAATAGGTCTGAGAATCGGCTGCTAGCAGTTTTTCATACTCCTAAATGATAAGGGGCCACCCTTAGCGGACCAAGCGGACAAAGTCGCGGGGCACAGCTAGTAATATTATAAGGCTTTCGATGTTTGTAGACCGTGAAAGTGTGACGTCATAAGGCTATTAAGTCGGTGGGTATTTCCATCCTGCCCGCCACGGTAGATCCGCGCCTGACCTGTCACTTCTGCCGTCCTTTAAGCCTACGAGATCCACAGGTCGTTATAGCCGATAGAATCCAGTTAAGAAAAGGTAGCAACCTCGACCAGCCATTAATTTCCATTTATTACCAAGGGATTTATGAACCGTTAAGAGTTTACGAGAAGGTGGATGGTTAAGTATATTCTAATGAATACTTTATTGGCCATCTCAATGCTTTAATTATACGTATACTAGCGGATGCGGCAGACGTTGTCCTACTTGAAAATTGGCTTGCTGATCTATACCTACAAATATTATGTAGAAAAACTTTGCATCTACCCTCTGTATGCTCTCTGGCTCTAAAACTACTCGACCGATTTTAAAAATTCTTTCACCATTAGAATCCTACATTATCTCCAATGAACATAGGTGATAGAATATTTAAAAAAAAATTAGGGATCCGTATGAAAACTTCAATAATGTAAACATTCGCGCGAAGCCGGGGCGGATCGCTTGTTATTTAATATACACGATTATTTTGTAAAGCAAATACACTCGGGTGCAATGAAATCGCACATGAGAGCATTTTTTTGTAAAATGTTTTTTTGTTTCCTATTTATGAAAAATAAGTTTTTTTTTTAAATGTGAAAATAAAGATCATTCACCGGATAGGTATTGAAATGACCTTTAATTCTATATTAACAAATATATGTTTATTCATTGTAGAGTGTAATTGAAATAAATTATATTTTGGTAAAAAAAATCCTGTTTTGTGTTGGACTAAGTTTCAGATAGTAACGAAATTTAATTAAAATCGGTTTAGTGTTTTTCCGAGTTTATCGCGAACATACATACACATATCGTAGCACGAGATTTTTGTATATACTCGTATGACCCATCTTACTACTAACAACCAATGTCCCACCTTCCAAGCCTACACCTGTATGGACAACAACACCAGAAATATCTCAGATGCGTTGCCGGCCTTGGAGAATGGATGCTCTTTTTTTTAAAGCCACTTCATTGGCCATGTTTCAAGGTAAATATTTCTTAAGAAATTTATGGAACATTAAAAGTTAACGATAAGGTGGGTAGGCTAGACTATTCTAACGTATATAGGTCAGCTCGTTCCGTTATACACTGCCAGCATACTGCCGCTTATTGAAATATATAACGTCATAGATAGTCACCATTTTTATTCTATGTCGTGTACCCATCTGGTTGCTGGACAACCAATGCTCCGTTTTCCTATCCCCGGCCACCACCCAGACACTGTCTTAGTCACTCAGTCCTCACTTCGTCGGGTAAGTGTCCTGCCCAAGTCCACTTGAGGTGCAACACTGTTTCTCCGATGTCTCGAATTTTCAAGATGTATATGTGTATATGGAATATGTGTAGATTATATATATGTATATGGAATGCTAAGAAATTCGTCTCTCTTACTTATATACAAAATATATAATGTTTTTATATGAATAATATACCAATATAGTGTGATTAGTTATCGTCATATCAGACTCGATTAATGTTTACTTTGAGCTGACGAAAAGAATATTCCTCGCATAAAATGTTCTGCCGTATATTTCGTCTTTAGATTATTAGCAAATATTGAATATCTCTATATTTGTTATTTCGATATGATATTGCTTCTGTGATATTTTTCCATCTTATGAATATAATTGAGTATGAGGACTTTATTAAAATCACTAGCTTTCTTCCGCGGCTTTCTTCACTTCAAAAATGGTTCAATAAATAAACTAAGAGTAAAATTGTTTTGATCAATAATAAAAATAACAAAAACTGAGATAAAATCACTTCAACATAGAAGAAGAAGAAGAAAGAGGCGTCCTTATTCTTTAAAACTATTTAATACACGAAATACTTCTCTTGTGTTAAAAATATTATTAGTATTTAACTTTACTGAAGATATTTTTATTACTTAAGATAATAAGTCTTTAATTGTAAGTGTTATTGTTGTTAGTATAATTTTTCTATTTTTTGTGTGTGCCTATAAAGGCCCGTACAGTGAGTACACATTGGGCGTTTTCAAACGCGAAATTTGCGAAAACGCGTTTTGATAACCAGGAGTTCTATTGAAATGTACACATCACACGCGTCAAACGCGCGTTCATATACTTTCGTTTGAACGCGCGTTGCGAGAACGTCAGCTGTGCGTTACAAGATACATGAGCCGCCATTTTATTGTAAATTTGATCGCGCGTTTCTGCGTAGTATATAAGTATACTCACCCTACTAACGCATGTTTAACGCACTGCTAAGCGCGATGTCTGTACGGGACCAAAGCGCTCAACGCAACAGCGAGCGCTCAATGTGTACTCGCTGCTAGACCAAGAAAATTTGTACCATCCTTGAAAATAAGTTTGTAAACATGCTGTTGGCGTACCTAATTAAATAAATAAAAACTTGAGCCTCAATAGCTCAACGGTATAAGGTATAGACTGAAATCCGACGTATGAGTTTTAAAAGCGTTCCTTTGATATGTAACTAACATAGCATATGAATAAATTAAGAAGACCTTATGTATACCATCACTACGGAAAAACCTCTATTGAAATTTTTTTTTAACACTTTTTCTCTTTTAACTTCTTTCCACTTTTAAATTCTTTAAAAACATTGACACTTTGAAAACAAACACTTAAATTTTTATTACATACGTTACAGATTAAATTAATTCGTGTGAACTTTTGATGTTTGACTCCCGCTTGTTAATTTAATATTTATAATATATAAACTGTATCTCGTAAAAACAATTTCTGTTCGCGTACCATTTTAAAATTAAGTCATTTACGACATTGTCTAGTTTCGAAAAGCACATAAACATAAAGCAAAAAAGCCTTCCCCACAGCTATTTACATATATAATTAGTTTTGCTTATCTAAAACTATGTTAAGTTTCATAGTAGGTAGGTATATAGATATACACCTATCTACTATGAAATTTAATATATACCTATTTACGTATCTATACTAATACATAAAGCTGAAGATTTTGTTTGTTTGCTTGAACGCGCTAATCTCAGGAACTACTGGTCCGATTTGAAAAATTCATTCAGTGTTAGATAGCCTATATATTATCATATAGGCTATAGGCTATATATTATCACGTTTAAAATTGAATCTTTATTTTTAACTAATTATACGCGGATAAAGTCGCGGGCACAGCTTGTATTTCATAATAGGTCAACATAATATAAAGATAGGCGCGGATTTAAATAGAAATTTTAAATAATAATACTTTAACGAACGATGATAATTGATAGAGAATATTTTTTATTTGTTCTATTATTATTTTTTCCTCCAATAGAAGCGTGATAAAGTGATAGCACAGCGGGATCCACGAAAACAGAGAATAACTCTTGTAAAATTGGTATGCAACTGTAAATTACAAAGCTGAAGCGACTCTGCAGTTTTGTTTTATTTCGTATAAGTGTGCAGGCGGTGAAAAAAATAATAAACAGGATACCTGAGTGTACAAATAGATGAATGGTTATTTACTGGTGGAGAAAGTCTACCGCTGATTCGGAAAGGTCAAGCTACTGAGAAGAAGCAAATAGAAACTCGTTGGCAACTCTTTTAAAAATCATTGGTTGCAATTAGTACAAACGTACTGTGAAGTACAAAGCTGTGCACTTTTATTTCTCCTGCTTCCACCTTTGTGGCTCACTGCAGCTCAATCAAAACGGTAAAAATCGCATTAAAAATTCGTTGGATCAATAATTTTTTTTTTTATGTTACAAGGGGGCAGACGAGCAGGCAGCAGGCACCGAAGTGCCTACCGGCGCCCATGGACATCCCAGTGCTAGAATGGGTCACCCATCTATTACCCGGTCGCAGCCAGAGCAACTTAACTTAGCGATCGACTCAAATGCCTACCACTGATTAGGCCACGACCTCCTCTTAGTGTGTCAATACACACTTATATATTTGGGTTCTGTATCTTATATACGATAAAAATAATATCTTTATCTAATAAAGTTATCTAACAAAAATGTTAGATAACTTTAAAAGTTGTTGTCTGATTTTGTTCAAAATAATTGTTTGCAAAAATGTCTAGGATAGACATTTTAGCAAGTGCTATCAACAAGGAATATTTAAAGGTCAGATATGCAGACGGACTGACATAACAAAACTAAAAGGGTTCTTTGTTAGACTAGAGAACCCTAAAACCAATTTCAAGAATACACTAGTAAGTACATAACAAACCTGAACAATTAAAGGACGATCTTCAGTGCATGTATTGAAATTTTCTTTCCTATATTTTGGGTCCTTGGTGAAAACAGCACTGTGCAGCATTGGAGTGTAGCACAAAGTAGCACCATGTCTCCTACATAGTAATCTCCATGCCAGTTCACTAGCATCAACCATTGGAGCCACCACGAATTTTGGGCGCCCTATTGTGTCAAACCATTCAGAATTCATACTGCTATGAAAGTTTGTTACCTATTTTGAAAACACAAAATAAAAATTTGTCATTTATTGTGAGCGCAGATTACGAATACCGAATACGGTACCTCGCATACTTTTTATCTAAGCTTGGCCAACTAATTCATTGTATTGACAAAAATGAATATCCATTAATTCATTAGTTTATTTGTTGTTTTAATTATCTTACCTATCTAATAACTCCAAATATAGTGGCTAATGTTATATATTATTATAACTTGACGTTATATACACACCACAAAATTGTTAAAACATTTTTACAATACAGTCTAATAAAGTAATAACCTAAATTATCTCACATTTCTAATTAATAATCTATTATTATTGACATTTTGAAATTCACAGCATTGATAAATATTCTATCAATTACATACTCTTTGATATGTCAACATTCACATTCCACACCTGTAAAGTTTTAGATTTTAAATTACAATTTGAATCTGAGCGTAAACTAATTTTACTGAGGTACTTCGTGTCATTTACATTTTACATGTACGTCCCTAGCGGCATATTGATTACTAATATAAATATTATTTATGATTATATATATATATATTAATTACTTAAAATAATAACTGTTCCTTGATAATAACTAACTTTTTTTTTTTTTTTTTCTTATTGTGTAATGCTGTTGGTCAGAGCGACCTTCACAGCGTCAACGGGCGGGGGGTTTGGGGCGAGCCGAGGCTCAGCCTTTCAATTTAAGGTAAGTTCGCTTTCAAGCATTATCTGCATTATTTTCCAAGTTTTTACAAAAATGCTTTAAGAACCAAAGTTGTTGCAAATTCTCTACAACTTTGGTCTTAACAATTTTTATCGTATGATTAATATTTTTGAAAATAATCGTGAAAAACGGCTCTATGTATAATTTTTGCTTTGTCCATTCCATAATCATCAACTTTTGCGTATAAACAAAGTTGTAGATAATTAAATTTCCCATAACTTTTATCTCTATGACTTTTCCCCTAAAACCTATTATTATATTATAGCTATTTATAATATAGTAATATATAAGCAATTTTCGTAAAATGTTTTCACTTGACGTATATACATAGACTCTCCACAAAGTTCTCAAAGCTGCCCGACCGGGCAATTGAAGTTTTCAGGTTGCCCTTTAAAATTTATCCTCGGTCAATAATTGGGCAAATCCAATTAACGAAACTTAAAGCAAATATTTTTAATTATATTATATATTTTCTTTATGTGGTTAGATGTGAAATGTTTTAATACAAGAACTAAAACAAATCACGCCAATTAGCTGAAATTTTGCTCAAAATATCATATGCATGTAATGTGCTTAGAAATTTCATATAATTCATTCACAAGATCGCACTACGAACAATTCCATATAAATATTATGTTAATTAATGATCATGAAATGCGTGAGCGGTTTCCAACACGAGCCAAACGTAAACGATGGGAGCGAGTATTCGTGATCAAATAAATTGGAAAGCAAATATTTTCACAACTGTCACGTTACTGTGATATGGTGTTGGTTTAATGTTCAGTAGCTATCATACAAATGTTAAAATATTAGAACAAGAATGTTTGGGCATGTTTGCAGTAAATTAAAAAAAGGCAAAGATTTTACTGCAACGTATATTACACTCGGCTTTTGTTCGCTGTGGAATAATTTATTTGCTATATAAATGGTATTTTCATTCTGTTCCATTTCAATTTAATTATAACCTTGCCCTCCATTTTTAAACGGTGTATTAGCTAGCCCTATTTTTGTACGTTTGGGTTAGATTTGGCTATTTATATGGGTGATTTGATAGCTATTTCAAAAGAAAGGGTTTATCCAAGTGCAAGTAACGAAATAAAAACTAAAAGGTTGTCAATAAAATATGTAACTTTAGGTTACACGGTTTGATTAAAAACATGATAATAATGTAGATAATGTACTAAAAATTAAAGAATAGATAGGTAGACACGAGCGAGGTAATAAGTAATTAGCAGAGCAAATATTGATACAGCTGTCACTTCATATTTGGTCTATGTTACGTCACTGTCATGAATAAACTCAATATATTTTATTTTAATATGCTAGTGCGTAAAAAACAACTTATCTTTAAGCTTAGTTCTTCTAGGATTCCTCTATGTACACTAGTAAGTTCTAGTTGTATTGTTTATGATTTAAATAAAGATATTTGAAAATTAAAATTAAATTAATTAAACCTGCAAACGTTTCACCTGAATGAGTACCAATAGTCACCTATATAGCTCAAAAAGGCTCAGTGATGCCCCAGCCTTTTAGAAATAAGTAAGTTTGCTCAGTTCATGAAGGTCTACTCGTAGATACTAGTAGAGTATACATAGAGGAGGGTAGTTGTTTATAAGAGTATAAATACAGAGACAATCAGGTAAGCGAGTCAGTTGTGTTACGTCTTCCGCGAAGTGACCACAATTTCTACAATATCACGGCTAATATGACTCAGTGACATAAATGGGGCCCACTATACGTGCCTTCCTAAACACGGAGCAGGTCGGATATCAAATTTCAACCAGTTCTAGAATGAGTCACCTATCTATCACCCGGCCGCAGTGAGAGCTACTTAACCTAACGATCGACTAAAATGCCGACCACAGACTTAACTACGACCTATTTTTTTTGTGAGTCGTCAGTTTCACGTAACGTTATCAGATGATCAGCGGGAACGCGCCCACTCGGGAGCATAACGTTATTTGCGAGTAAAGTATGCTATATTTATGTACGCTAAAATAATTTGCCGTAACGATTTCCCCCGCCTGCTGTTATTCCTATACGCATGTCTCATAATAATGTTTTCGTACGCTCCTTAAAACATCAAGGATTCTGATATATCAAAATAATAAGCTTTCCCAAATAAGCATCTTCGGTGTATTTTTTATATAACAGGAGTATCTCTTGAATACCTTAAGTTATTTATCTTTTACGGGTATGCGTTTGTTAACAATATGAAAATATGTAATGTTGGAACAATTTTCTAAAGTGGTGTCTATCAACGAACAATATGATTTAATGTAAATGTATACTAGTTTATTTAAGTATATATTTTTTGTGAACTCTTCTCAGTAAACATTGCGAGGAACCCCGATAAACTTAGCTTTTAAATCGTATATTTTAGCATCAAAATATTTAATAATAATCTTTTATATAGTGTAAGCTATATGACGACCAGAAGCCCTCATTTTTTCATGTTACAAGGGGCAAACGAGCAGGCGGTTCACATAAGTGACTACCGATGTCCTTGGACATCTGCACCACCAGAAGGCTAGCAAATGCATTGCCGGCCTTTAATGACAGGATTAAGCCACCGGGAAACCTAAATGGTAAGGATGATTACTATGTAAATTCATTAATTGACTTCATTAGAATATAATGTTCTAAGAATAGTAATTACAATTTTTCAGTTTCCCGCTAATTTGTTAGTGTAAAAAAGGCCTTTTGGCCTCGTTAATCTGGCCCTATCGAAAAATCTATTCTTAGCGGATGTCTACTAAAGTTAGCAAGAAGATAGTTACCTTCCTGCTACATTTCACCTTTGTACGTGCCGCGGTTTTTTAAGATTTCGTGATAGGTTGATAGATTCAAATTCTAAACACGCTAATTCAAATTCACTTTTTCAATCTTTTTTATATTGTTTAACAATCAATATACTTTATGTTCCCGAATATAAAGTATATTGATTGATAGAGATATAGTCCAAAATCTTGTATGTAAGTATATATCTGTGAATAATACAATATTAACATTAACGTCAGACGCAGTTATGTAAAATATATCAGTTAGCGCCCATAAATTTATTGATGAAAAAACTTTACCAACATCCAAAACAAAATTCTAGGACGGAGGCGAAAAGCTTATTTAATTAGACAGTTGATTAAAATTCTCGAAACTTTTTGAATATTAATTAATAAAGGTGTCAGATTGTCACTTAACGGACGGAACGGAATAAACCCAAAATGAAATAAATTTACTTTTTCTCCAATTTCTTGGAAATGTGTAATGTTATGTGAATATTTTAAAGTATTGTAAGTTAAACTTAACGGATTGAAAGTACTGCACTCCGAAATGATTTTGAATTTGAAAATTTGAATTTGAATTTGAAATCGTTGGACAAGGAAGGCGCGCGCAGCATATGTGATGGTAAAAATTTTCGTCGATGAGGTGATTGTGGCGTCACACTAAAGGTTACACCTGAAAATCAGCGCTGTGGTACACAATAGAATGCTGCATACAAGCTGAGGCGTAGTCCCTTTTGGCCAAACGACCCTATCTCATTACGTATTTATCTTTTATTTTCAAGTAGTTTTAGAATTAGGGTCTGTTTCTTGTTCTGTTAATCTTTTGTTTTTATCTTGTGCCAAATAAATTATTTTTGATTTGATTAGAATCCTAAGGAAATAGCTTAGATCTGCTTTATATAAATATTTTCCCACTAAGTCATTGCAAAGCTACTTTAACTGCTATTGTAATTTTCAATACATTTCTGCCTTTTTTCTGGGTCCGTCAATCTTCCTGAGGTCTTTATTCCTAGTATTTCTTGCCTCAAATAGCTAAAGGAGGCATTTAATCAGCGCTCGAGTTGTTAATGAGTAGTTGTCAATTAGAGGAAGCGCCACCCTTGCAGACCTTTTGGCCTGCAGCCGAATTGAGCTGGTGCATACGGGTACCAGTACCTTTTTCTTACATAAGATATTTTTTCTTTTTTATGTTACAAAGGGCAAACGAGCAGGCAGCAGGGTCTTCGGCTGCACGCAACCAGCTACCGTGCGAAGGTCGACGCTCCATCTGGCATCCTACGCTACGTTTGCCGATACGCGGTCTCCACTGCAGAACTCACCTTCTCCACCGGTTGTACGTTCTGCGACTGATGTGTCTAACCTACTGCCTCTTCAGTTTGCAAGCCTGGAGAACTAAGTCAGTAAATCTGGTTCAGTGGTGGTTGTCTTCATTACGTACCTGCCGCCATATCTTAGAACAGGCAGGAAGCACTAATTGAAAAATTTCGTTTACACGGTTTGGGGTATGGACGACGAGAAAACGTGATGAAGCCGTCTGAACGAAGCCCATCATAGCCGAAACCTCCTATCAGCTTTCTTCTCGAGTGTGTATACAAGACGCGCGAATGAAATGTGAATTGCGAGATGATAAAAAGGTTTACAGAATATCGTCGCACATCTTCCACACTTCCGAGCTTCACATTTCGCAACGGAGAAAAAAAAAACCATTTAATATCACACCAAATCATTCGTGTTCATTTTATATTTGGAATGATGATATTTTTCAGTAGAGGGTATTCGACTTGAAGTGCTCGTACATTATTTATTAGCTGTACCCGACTTTGTCCGAGTTAAATCCAGCTTTGTCAATTTTGTCGGTTGTGAATTTTAATATTTTTAAGCGAAACCCTATTTTTTACCAAAAATGAAAAATTATGTAAGGATGAAGTACTGGTACTCGGAATTGTCCAATTCGGCTGCCGACCAAAAGAACTGCAAGCGTGGCGCTACCTCATATACGATTTTTTGTTCATTAAATAATTCTAAACAGACCAGTCTAAAAGGAATTCATGAAAATACTTATCGGAACTTATACGTCTGTCTAAGTATAAGTTCATCAACTTATACTTATACAGAATTATTGTTATGATGTTGAAGAGAGACGGCACCGTTGTATTTCCGTCATATTTGTTTATTTGATATTCACGGTTGCGACTTGCCGGTGTGAAACACGACTTCCGATGTCAGCTCGTTGTGTTTATTGGAAAACAGTGGTTAAAGGAAAGCTTTGAGTTAGTTAGTGTCGTCGGAAATGTGATTTGACGGGCGCACTTTATTGCGGTAAAAGCCAGCAAAATGCGAATTTATCTGACGACCAGAGGGCCTTGCGCGAACTATTTTATTTATTTTTTTATTAATATTTGGGAAACAAACAACATACTTAAAATAAATAGCTATACAAAAAATAATAGTTCTTATGTAAATAAAGTTTCCACTATAAGGTATATAATTAACAAGTTAAGAGCAATTATAAAGATAAATCTACTTAATTAAACTTTTAATTTAAACTATTTTTTTGCAAAAGTGACTTTCCGATGTGCCTCAACGCACGTTTCGCTTCGACACCGAAGCATCATCAGGAGATAGACTCTACAAAGGTTACGAATAACCTAGCCTAAATATATATATATATAATAACCTAAGCAAAGTAGTTTAGTTTCTCATGCATTTAAAAAAATTGTTTTGGATCAATATTATGTTTATGAAAACACCATCGCATATAATGCATCATTTTAGAACAAATTTGGTTAGCATAAAAAAATTATAAGGAGACAACCTTAAAAGATAGACATATGCTGTCGCGAACTTTTATTTAGAACTTTTAAAGGGGAACTATACCGCCATACATGATTTTTGCGAAACGTTTACGCAGAGCACGCAGCGGAAGCTCTCAAAAGGGGGAAAATACAGCCGATTTTGAAACATTCTTCATTGGTGCTCCGCTCCTATTAGTATTAGCGTGATGGTTTATAGCCTATAGACTTTCTCGATAAATGGGCTATGTGACGTTGAAAAAAAATTTCAAATCGGACCAGTAGTTCTGGAGATAAGCGTGTTCAAACAAACAAACTCTTCAGCTTTATATATTAGTATAGATATACAGATTATAAATATTGAAAAGTTTAAGCGAAACAATGTCAAACCCAGAAACACCAGACAGACCAGACCCTAACCATAATTTTCATAGATTCACTCATGATGAATCTATGGAATAATATGAAATTCGTATTCGCAATTTGTTTTTTTTTTTCGTTTAATTATAACTATTGAAATATTTATTTGCACATACACGAAGAACAAGTTTAAAATCTAAAAACATGTTCAATAATTATCATTGTCGAATATGGATCTATTAACGAACACTTATGAATTTAAATCTAGAAATGCTGTCCGTATACGATAGTAGTACTCCGTTTAATTACTTTTCTTAAGTTATATCTCAAGTACTTTATTTCCTTCTCGTGTGTCAATAAACTCATCAACGGCCATGTGCATTTACTGACTACAGTGGCCACTGCACGACTTAATGTTTGATTCGAGGGTTCCGTGATTTCAATATGTTCAATTTAAACCACCACTTACATAAGTATCTCGTGGATGGATTCAAGCACTAGCTGGAAGTCTATAATAACCTGGTTATTCTTTACTTTCTATCAGGATTTTAAGAGCTTATCCACTTTACTTAATCAAAAAATTGTCAAGATTGTATAGAATACATTTATGTATAAATGTATGTATCTATGGAATTAATCAAGTAACGAGTATATATATCAAGCTTGGTGTAAGTTAGTCAATTGTATCCCTTGTGGTAAGGAAGCCTAAGAGGGGATTTTGCGAAATACTCGAGCGCGTCTGAAAACCATATAGGGCGAATCCTTGTACGTTGTTATATAGTTCCTCCAAATATGAATTCTTTATATAGGGGGGGTTCTATAAGACCCCCTAAGGGGCCCTTAGAAAAACTTGGGTGCGTCAGATTAAGATAAGGTAAGTTAATTACATGGAGGTGATTTTACATTTGAATAATCTGATAATTTCAGCGTGGAATAAAGTAATGGGAGATACATACAGTTGTGATAAAAAACCTCCGTTTGTTGCTTGTCAAATGTTCAAGCGCGATATTCTTTTTTATCGTGAAAGAAATCCTTAATATAATAAGGATTAGAGATTATGGAACTACTATCTCCATGTAATTAACTTACTTTATTTTAATCTGACGTGTTCGTTTTCGAGTTTCTTAAGGGTAACTATAAGGGTTCAATAATGAACCTCCCTATAATAAGGGTTCATATTTGGTGGAGGTCGATGCAAGATGCAAGGATTCTTCTTATATAATTTTCTGACGTGCTCGAGTATTGCGCAAAATCCCCTTTTGGGCTCCTACCATAAATGATTAGAACTTATTACTTAATATCTAAATTTAATGAAATTGTATTCGTCGTATTAAAATGTTCTGAAGGAGAATTTTTTTTCAGCACTTTTTATTTTCTTACAGCAATCGTTTTCTTACGGCACTCTATAACCGCAGAACAGGTTCACACTTAACCAAATTATTTATTGTATCGGTTCTTTTGCTCGTGGATCTATAAATAAATTTGTCTAAGTGTGAGTCGGGTATGTCTTTGATGGCCTTATTAAAACGATATCGTTTTTAGAAGCGACATTACGTGAATACATAACCATGATTATGAGCTCGACAAAAAAAAAAAAATATTTAAGCCTTCTTTTTAGCCAATAGACATAAATACTGACTATACGAAAAGAACTATCATAAAGATCTATAAACAATTTTTTACCAGAAGGTGTATTTATTTTAGTTTAAGATTATTATTAAAGAAATTGAAAAAGGATTTATATTATTACATAGTGTTTCTAAAATTAAGCCCCTAATTAAATAGTTCTATGTTAACGTTGAAAAAGTTGGCATAGTAAAATCAGTCAGCGAATCGAAAGAATTTTTTAAAGTATTATAAACGAAAACGGGTTTGCGGATTACTGACTACTTACTAAGTGCACCACCAGGAGGCTCGCAGATGCCTTGACGGCCTTTGAGGACGGACCATTTTCTGTCTAATGTCTATTGATGTTAAAAAAATAAAGTTTCAAGTACAGATATACTGTAATCAGAATAACAGATACACACGGTAACTCGTGCTGTTTTATATTTGTCATCAAGGTAACCGAGTATTAAATGAGTTTGAAACCTTGCTTATCGCTATCACAATTATTTGGGTAACGTAGATATCGCTTAGATTGTAACTCATAAGTGCGCTGTAGTGACGTAGCCGCGGGCTGCAAGGGGCGCGGGCGCCATCATGGATCACGCTGTCAGTCGCATTTCGCTGCTAGTATGAGCGCGCGCCAGTTATGCGCAGCCGCTTTGCGCTTTAATATGTGTACGTTTTCTCAGTGCTTGTGCAATACTTAAACATTAGCGTGTAATCATGTCTCGGGAGGACCTTAGAACGCGTTTCATCGACGAGTCCTCGTCCGGACACGTTACCGAAGACGACGAAGTTGAATTGAGAAAAGACAAAAGAAGCGTTAAACAAATGGTTTTGCGTTTTGAAAGAACGGGTATAAATCTCGGTGGTTCTTGTGAATCCTTGGACAAATCTAAGGACGCTGCGATGGGAAGTTTATCTAGTGTCGTTAATCCTATCCAGGCTCATTTTCAGCATTTGTCACCAGTGCCCAAATCTCATGATAGAAATTCAAATGTGTCAGTGAACTCTATATTGTCAAATGTTTCTGAAGTAAGTTATGAATCAAGTTCTTCAGGATTTATGTCTGATAGAAAATCATCGTCTATGAGGCCACACAGGCCGGCTCCACCACCACCCTTTAATGATAACTCATCTATAGATAGTAAATCTTCCGCACCTGAGGAGAATGCAGTTGCTGAAAAGCGATATTCATATGCGACACCGTCATCTTCCCCTGTAGTATTGCGACGATCCCGACAACCACCTGTCATTCGAAGAAAATCCTCAATAGGAAGTCAAGTACGTGCAGGCGAAACGCACTGGTCCTATGGTGTTAAGCAAAGTGATTTGGAAAAACTACTTAGGTTAAAGTTATCCGAACCCTCTGACACTGAAGTCGAGGTAAAAGATGAGACAAGAAGGGAAATAGTATCTAATGAAACCAGTAGCGACGATTCTAATGACAGTGATAAATTAACGGAAGGTGAAGAATATGTAGTTAATAATGACGACGGTAGGACAGATACATTATCGACCGACCAGTCTACTGATACTTTAATGAATGATTATGAAAGTGATGAAGGTGATAACCTGTCTAGTGCATCGGAGGAGCAATGCAATTTTGACAATGTTAGCATAAAATCCATTTCGTCTTTAGATATGGTGCCTTACCAGAAATATGATAGTATCACAGTGTCATCTGACGAGTTTGGATCTGAGGTGTGCCATGCCCCGGATACAGAATTCCTCACTGTTAGTGCAGTGAATGAGTGGTGTGTTTCCAAGTCGATAGAACCGGTATTGTTGCCGGTCGAATCAAAAAAGGAAAAATATCGCAGGTGAGGTCATTTGATTTTTTTTTTTCGATATCTAGAAATATTTGCGATATCGCCAAGGCTTTGTTACATATATCTGATAAATTATCGCTTTACCACTAGAGTGTTGATAATGTTGTGAGTGATAATATACTTTGGCGTCTTTGTTTAGCTCATACATACTGAATACGTTTGGGAAATACGTAGTAATAAAATAAAATTTATAGTGTAATAAATGTTCAATATTTTTTGAATAGTTTATGGACTTCTCACCTTCGGGATTACTAGTTTAGTAATAAATGATTAAAACAAACCAATGATTCACTGATAATGTGTGATAAAAAACAGGTTTCGAGCATTTCCTGATGTTCCGTTTCTGTTTATGAACTTCACTAGTAGCGTTTGAAAATTACGACGTCTGTGTTATGACTTGTGGTTATATTTAATGACTTCTAAATCTGATTTTATTTAACTGTTAACTTAAATTGTCAAAACACGACGAAATTGAAATGGGACCACACGGGAAGCACCAGCTTTCAAATGAAAGAATAATCAAAATAGTTCTACGGAAAATTCTGAAAATAACAAACATAAATAGCCAATCTTTGATATAAGCGATTCCGTATCACTTTGAATAGCTGTCAAGTTATTATTGTGCAGGTTGCTACCGAGTTCACACTACGTATTAGATTTCACCTTGATGTTTATTCATATGGTTCGAGGCAAGTAGGTGTTATATAGTATACAATTGTATTTGACTATCGCTTAGATATTTAATATTATGCAAATATACGAGTAACGTCATAACCTACCAGTATTTTTTTTAATAGTGCTCTTTAATGTCGGACACTTGTCATATCATTTAAAACTAAAAATCTCATGATACATTCTGTTTTGAAAATGTATAATTCGCTTTTTATTTGTAAGTAATATACATAATAATACGTGAAGCAAAAATTTTCGATACTATTTGACGTAAATTGCGCGGACGGAAGAGTATGAAATTTGACACAATTACAGTTTACATACATGTGCGAATGCTAAAATTTTTAAGTAAAATATGAATAATAAATATATAAAATTATTAAAATAAATACACGCACACCAATGCCAAGCGATTTAACACACACTTACAAATTTTAGTGTAGGATGATGTGTCAAATCGTAGTTATGACAACCATCACAAAATAACAACGCATTTTGTTAATTATGACATTTAATATGATTAAATTATCAAATGTCGTGTTATGAACAAAATGTTTGTAGACAGCTTTAAAGGCGACATTCGTGTACAAAAAAACTCTAACGAGTTAACGTTTACATTTTTAAGTATTATAATAAAATAAATATATACAGGACTATATGGACGTCAGGACGTCTGTTCCTAAGGTAGACAACTTAATGTCTGTGTTATAGGTAACAGACGCCTGTTATACACAAATATATTTTTTTTTCTCCCGGTAAGGGACCTTTTTTATAGGACCTCGTCGAACGCAGGGTAGGCAATGTTATATTTTCAACGCTATATATATACATATACGCGATATTTTTATATCGACAGCGTTAAAAAAGCGCCAACGCCGAGATTTAACGCAACGCTTTTTTAACTCTCGTGCGAATGAGGGCTACGGAATCTTCGAATATTACGCGGACAAAGTCGCAGGAAACAGCTAGTAACAAAACATTTATTTATCTAACCATCGGTTAAATTGTCAGGGAGTTGTACGCGATAGGTTTAACACAAAGGGAATCAAAGAGAACTTTCGTCCTCTCATCTTTGAACAGATTTCCTTTTTCGAACTTTTCTGAACTTTGCAAACAAATAGTCTGTCTGGACTTTACAACATTTTGCTAATATTATTTACTTCAAAAGAAGCTTTATTCAATTTGCCTTTACAGATAAAATATCAGGGAAACAATTCGGACGCTGACTCGAACAAAACTCAAAGTAATTACCTAAGCTATCGACGAAACAACAAGAAATTAGAGACCGTTTTCAGTGAAATCAACAACAATGAATAAACACAAATTTTTCTTCTTCCTCTTTTAGAAAATGAATAAGATCTTTTCTTGAAGGTCTATAAGCGGTTCGGGAACACTTAGCCCTCATTTGTACGAGAGTTAAAAAAACGTTGCATTAAATCTCGGAGTTGACGCTTTTTTAGCACCGCCGATAGAAAAGTATACCGTGTATATATGTATATAGGGTTGAAAATACATCATTGCCCGATAAATAACCGTCGCGTCATAAAAACACTATCGTGTGAACATTAACATGGGAGTTCGTATGTTGTATTTGAACGCTTTTTTAACGCGCGGTAAAAGAGGTCTCATGCGAATGAGGGGTTTAGGTGAAAATTTGTTATTTAACGCATTTAACTATTTAATTTAATTGCTTGAAACAATTTTTTTTGTCTTTGTTATTGTTAGGAGAAAGTTCTTATGAAAGAAAATTTAGAAAAAATTAAGAATACTTAAAGACCATTCTAAATTATTTCTAACTGGCTGTGTCCGCCACTTCGTTTGCGTGAAACAAGTTTCAAAAAAAAAAAGATTCAATTTTAGCGTGATCCTATCTTCCTCGATAAGTGGGCTATCTAATACTGAAATAATTTTTTAAATCGCACAAGTAGTTCCTGAGATTAGCGCGTTCAAGCAAACAAAAAAACTCTTCAGCTTTATATATATTAGTATAATATAATAATAAAAATATACAGTACTATATGACACACGACCGTCTATTCCTAAGGCAGACAACTTAATGCCACTGTTATATGTAACAGACGCCTCTTATACACTCGAAGAGCTTCCATGCATGTTCGGAGAGTCATTAGAGACTTATTAATATTTCCTGCTTCACGTAAACGTTGGCCACCTCACAGACACAGTAGCACGATTATTCTATAGATATCGTTAAAAATTTAGCAGAACATCATGCTCTTTTCGCCCGTCATTTAATATCGTTCAGAGGGGTGAATTCAGAAGCGTGGATTTCAGTTACCGTCGTCTATAAGCCGCTTAAGAATTTCTCTAATGATTTTAAGAACGACGGACTCTAGATTTCTTACCGTGGATTTTATGGGTTTCATAACGTTATCGCTTCTCTCCATTCGAATGCGGAAATATTTCGGAATAAGGGAATCCAATTATTATATTCAACGTTACTTTTATATTATACTAGTTGCTACATTGTCCGCGTAAAATTAGGTGAAAAATTTTAGCGTGATGATATATAGCCACAGATAAGAGAGCTATCTAACACTGAAAGAATTTTCCAAATCGGACCAGCCGTTCCTCAGATTAGCGCGTTGAAGCAAACAAACAAACTCTTCAGTTTTATATATTAGTATAGACTAGCAGTTCCCCGCGATTACATCTGCGTTTTCCCTCGTTATTGGCGGATTTGTACAAAAAAAAATCAAATTTTCCTTCTTGTAAAAAAACACCAGATATATAAATATTTACTTTCATTTTTACTATATTTCTTTTACATCCATATTTACTTTATTTCTTTTACATATTGCAATTATCATAAATGCAACAGATGAAAAATTGATTATCGGTTAAAGTTATTAAAACAAAATACATAACACAAAATTTTTTCATTGTTTAACAACAGTTGAGTTCCCGGCGTGCTCATAACAATGTAACTCGCAAGCCCTTAAGCTGATTTCAGCCCGAAAAATATCAACTCTGACAAGATTAAATAGGTCGCGCTTTATTGCTTGTAAATCTCATTTTTAATAACAGTACCGCGGTATTTTATAACAGAAACCCGTAAAAATTGAGAACGTATTCGTTTCGATGTATGGTATTAAATTGAAATGAATGAACTAAGAGATTCTTTCAGAATTTCTGAAGCGGTCGTAGCCTAAAAAATGGTCGGCATTTGAGTCGATCACTAGGTTATGTTTCACTTGCTGCGACTGTGTGATAGATGGGTGACCCATTTCAGCACTGGCTTATATTCGATATCCGACCTCCTCCGTGTTTCGGAAGGCACGTAAAACAGTGGGACTGGATTAATGTTACTTTGTGATAAGTCGTAAGGTTGTAGACATCGTGGGGTTCCGAGGATGACTTCAGATGGCAATCGGTTATCTTAACTCGCCCCACAGCCACATCCCCTACAATATAAACGATATATAGGACTATATGACACACGGACGTCTGTTCCTAAGATACACAACTTAATGCCTGTGTTATAGGTAACAGCCGCCTGTTATACACAAATATATATTTTTTGTAAATCTATAAATACATACATATGAATAATACACCCAGACTTGAGGCGGAAATCGAACCTACGACCCCGAAGCAGAAGGCAGGGTCACTGCCCACTGAGCCAAGGGGCCAGTCAATTTTGAAGATATAAATTAATAAATTTAAAGACATAAATCACGTGACACCGAACTGCAATTTGAGCGCATGACGTCACGTCGTGAGAAACAAATTGTTAATGCTAACGTACGCTCCAATCATAGTCAAGTACAATTGTTTAGCACATCGTTACGTCATTCAAGACGACATGCTAGTCAAAGCATTTTGGCGCTAAAAGCTATTTAGTCGACTACTTAATATTAACTAGTTTCTGAAAAATAGTCAACTAGCCTATTCCCAGTACTTCTTGCAACCGTCAGTTGTTAAAACAATTCGGCAGGGATATGTCCAATACAAATACATCACCTTGCTGAAGAAGACATAGGTTAAAGAGGGTTGAAGGCTTAGTATCGCATTTTATATAGATTCAGAATTGCCTATAGGGAATCATAAAAATTCTACAACTCTGATACTTTATATGAAAATGAACAGAATAATAACAAGCGTGTTTAACTTGTTTGCAGAAACGCTATAAAAGAAACAGTAGACAGATTTCTCCAGTGTGACAATCAAGTGGTATTAAATACACGATTCGCTGCAAACTTACGTAAGAAATTGCGAGTAGTTAAGAAGCGAGCAATGAGTATTTGGATATTTCTTGTATCTGATGGAGTCATCTATTTACTGATACCTTTATTAATGCCTGGACGACACGTCTCCGAGGACTTGTATATTATTTACGGTAAATTGCTTACCCATTATATTTCATAAGGGTATTTGATACTATAATAATATTCAGATAGATTATCATTTGCCGTAATGAATTGCTTCTACTAGATGGAGCGACGACATACGAAAAGTGGGGGGTGGAAATTGACTGAGAGTAGTGTCATGGATTTCCCCAAAGTAACGCCTGCATCTATCTATACTAATATATAAAGCTGAAGAGTTTATTTGTTTGCTTGAAGGCGCTAATTTCAGGAACTACTGGTCCCATTTGAAAAATTATTTCACTGTTAGATATCCTATTTATCAAGGAAGAGTATAATCTATATATCATCACGCTCTACTTGAATCTATTTTTTTTCCCTAATTTTACGCGGATAAAGTCGCGGGCCCAGGTAGTCATTTATAAATATTATGGCCTTTCAACTGTATCGTTTTAGTGGGGTACTCAAATAAACAAATGTAATACGAGTGGGGTGTCAAATGAAAAGGTTTGATTTGTGTATTACAAAATTAAGTATTTGAAAAAGGGGGGAAGGGGAATTTAGGTGTAAGAGATAAATTTACTGAATTCAACTAAATTCCCGAATGGAGTATCGGGGGTTTTCTAAATTTCGAATTTAATGGTATAAAAATTATTATCTTTTACATATATATTACAAAAAATAATGAACTACTTGGGAAGCTATTTAAAAAAATGCCGTATTAATCCTTATCCAATTAAATACGCTATTTACGTATAATTTAGGCAAATCAAAATTGCCATTTACAGCATATCGCCTAATGACATGGCCTCACTTAACATAACCTTTTTAATTGTTTTCGCCCCTATTCTACGTAATCAAATAGCTAGCAAAGCCCACAAGGCTTTAGTGTATCGTTTCCTACGTAAAATATCGCATCAACAATGGGTGCTGAATCTAAATAATTAAATAATATGTCAACAGTACTGTGTATTGAATCTCAGATAATAAGATAAAATAACAATGCAATGTACAAAGTATCTTAACTCAACGTAAACACGATTAAAATTCCAACACACCTATAATTATTTATCAAACACTCTCAAAGGAATAGTTCAATAATAGAACAAATTACGAAACAGGAAGCGCTAGCAATAAAATTGTGGAATTATTATATAATACAATTATCTAATAATGACAATTATAATAATTTAAATAAGGCTGATATTTATTTGCGCGAATAAAACAAAGTATTGCGTCACGCGTTTGAATGTACTTAACTCGTCAAAATCTTCACTCAGTCGCAACAGCGTTGTGTCGCTGGTCACACTCACGAGTGTCTATGGTCAAATTAGTTTTGTATTCGAAATTTAAATTAGTATGAATGTAAAACGCGACGGTAAATAACAAGGTATAATATAAAAATAGTTGTGAAATATACAATAACATTATTAATAATTAGTAATAAACAAGATTTTTACTGGTACGTATTAATTATCATTTTAAAATTTTTAGCTACTTTATTTGATCTAATGTTGTTTAGAACCTGTTTGAGATTGAAGTTGAGCTTTATATAATTTTTTTTTTGTTAAAGTTATGGACACAGATAATTGAGGTAATAGGCGTAATAGACAGACAGATGTCGTCTTCCGCTTGTAATAAGTAGAGCAAAATATTCAAAAATCATGCTTTTTGTTTTATGTATCTAACTATGTATTTGGCTGGCCCGTTGGCGCAGTGGGGTATAAATATTAATAAATACTGCAATAACGTTCGGATCAATTTTTAGAAAATTTTGCGAATGTCCCCTACATTCGCAAGCAACCTTAATATAACGTACCTCAATATAACGACTTCCTCGATTTAACAAATTCTTCGTAATCCCCTTGAATTGTCCTTAAGAGTCAATATAAAATATACCTTTACAATGCGAACATTTTTTGCGAACAACTTCTTTATAACGAATTTTCAACTATCAAAAAAAAGTATTCATACCCTCTAGTTAACGAATTTTGTCTACCCAAAACCTTTACATAAAGTTCGCACCAATATATAACTCTTAATCTTATAGAATGTGATTCATGTCGCGACATGTTTCGACATGCTTTTGTTCGTAAAACTATTCTTTTACCTCTTTATAACTAATTTAAGACCAACCTAATCTCAAATTAACAAACCTCAGTTCAACGAATTACTTGATATAACTAATATTTTCTTGTTCCCCTCCGATTTGTTAAATCGAGGTTGCCCTGTATTTACTTTGTTTGACATTTGTTATTTTCTTCCTAGCGTCATACCGGTTAAATACCAGGGTCCGCTTAGATTGTAGAGGACTTGGCTGTGGGGCGAGTTGAGATAACCTATTGCCATGTAACGTTATCCTCGGAACCCCCACGATTTCTACAACCTTACAACTAATATCGCAAAGTGACATTATTCGGGTCCCACTGTTTTACGCGCTTTCCGAAATACGGAGGAAGTCGGATATCAAATATAAAACAGTGCTAGAATGAGCAGCAAGAGTTGCGCAAGAGTAATTTAACTTAGCGATCGACTCAAATGCCGACCACTGACTAGGCCACGACCTCCTCTTTTTTTCAGATTTGTTATCATATTGTTTTTCTATATTAAAATGATTGACTTGTTATAATTTATAATGCTAATGTAATAATAAGCTAATATTAATTTGCAATGCCCTGACTGGGCTTCCTGTACTATTATGTGGAAGCAAATTTACGAATAAATGATAAATCAAAATGCTAGGGGAGGACCATCTTGCGGGCGCTCAAATGTTGTGTAACGATATAAGAGTTCCTTGTAGTATACTACGGAATCCTAAAAAGGGGTAGAGTCGTCATAGTTAATTTAATTTGGTCGGATAATAGGCTTATAACAGCGAGAGATCAGTGTCTCATTCTATCTGCTATTATTTCCTTAAGTCCGAAAGATGATTTTTTTTTATTAAGCTTCAAATGTTAACGGAAGCTTTCATTTCATGAAATTATTCAGTATATATAGCAGCCGAAGACGCAGCTGTAAGCTAGTGCGATTGCCAATTTCCTACCCGTCGCTCGTTTCATCAGCCTTGTCGCTACAAAAAGATGCGATCCTTCTCGTCAGTCCGTCAGTTGGCAAACGGTTTACTGTGTTATGTAAGTATAAAAACCCGGTCGCAGCCAGAACAACTTAACTTAGCGATCGACTCAAATGCCGACCACTGATTAGGCCACGACCTCCTCTACTGGGTAAGTTGATGTAATCCCATTTTCACAGCTTGTAACGAAATGAATTATATTTATTTGTAACATCACACTAGACAACTAAAGCAATTCCCCAAAATTAAAAAAAAACTTAATTAAACTTAGTTTCACGGTTAGGGCATTATATAATCTAAGTTTATACTATATCTATAATAACATATAAAGCTGAAGAGTTTGTTTGTTTGCTAGAATGCGGTAATCTCAGGAACTACTGATCCGATCTGAAAAATTCTTTCAGTGTTCAATAGCTTATTTATCGAGGAAGGCTACACGTATACATCATGACTATATGCATATATCATAAATCTAAAATTTTTCACCTGATATTACGCGGACAACAAGGCTAGAAATAATCGTCATTATTGCATATATATTTGTATATTTCTGCCTACATATTTTCGATGCCTTAATTCAATATACAGTTATGAAAATTGTAAGAAATTACGATTTTTATAAGCAGATAAAAAATCTTAGATCCCAATCGTATTTTGTATGTGGCATTTACTTCTAACCTTCGGTAGTTGTGTATAATGCCGAAGCCAGACATAGCTCAAAGTGTTTGTACATTTTTGTCCTTGAGGACTACAAAATACCACAAAACTGCGCAGCTACACAAACTCCCCGGCCACACTACGTGATCATTCAAATGAAGCTATTTCTAGCTCCGGTATAAAGAAAAATCGATAAGACTTGATTGGATTTCATAATTTACATACCAAAGTTCAAAGTAACTTAGTATATGAAAGCATATTTTCATAAGTACCATCTCTGGAACCAATTTGCTTAATTTTTCCGATCCATAGTCTGCATGCTTGCTCGAACAGGTGCTCTGCGTTTGCATTATCAAGAACTCACCTGTGCTTAGTGCTGGTATAAAATTTTATTCCTTATTCACTTTGCAAGCTTATAATTTTGTTCCATTCGAGATTATTTTCATATCTGTAAGGTTATTGACCTATTTATATGGTCTCAATACCACATTATAAGGTCTTTAGCACGTCGTATGCAAGTTTGATTTTCAGTTGATGTCTTTTTGCAGGAGGCTTTCCTTAAAAATACTTTATTATCAAACCTATATCCTAGCGTTGAAGTTTGTTGTAGAATTTAAAGTTTTACTTCAGAATGAAAGTTTCAGCAACTTTAAGTTTATTCGTCAATAGAAAACTAATTGTATTATTAGTAAATTAGTTCCATAGATTTTTAGACCTGTGTGACACTCTTTGAAATAAAAGGAACCAAAAGAGTCCACACATGCATATATTTTGCTATAAGATCATGTCAAAGAGTAGTCAAGATGACTGTGAAAATATTCATTGTCAGATATTACAGTCCTATTGTACAAAAAGTTAAATTCATAAAGCATATAGTGCGTAAATCTAAAGATTTATCATCAAATTTCGCGTTAATTTAAATAAGTCATGTACAATTTAAGAACGCTTTTTTAAAATTCACAAACAAAAAAAAGTGTTATGCAAATGGGCAACAGCGAATGTAACCCCAAAGATGGGATTAAATATTTATAGAAAAAGTCGCGGCACTTATCTTGATTTCAAATTGCTCTCCCAGTGAATTTATGTGACACTTTTTGGCGCGGCTTCCCTACTTCACCGAGATGAATCAAATTATATTAAAGCTAGCTTTTTTTGGAAGATATTAATATAGTATCAAAGTGGACATATTTCCATATCCACGAATATACAGGACACGTTGTGATTAGGAATGTATCCATATTCTTGTATCCGTATCCATATATCTGTATCCATGTATCCGCATTGCTGTATCCATACCCTTATATCCGTATCCGTATCTATATTGGAATCCAGAAAGGAAACATTTGTATCCGTATCCGTTAAAATTTTGGCAAATATCGATCGGTTATTTAACATTATTTTATTTCATTCTACATGAAAATTGCAATAAGGCAATTGAGGTACCATTACAATAGATTGTATCAAATCATGGATTCTTCGCACCCTGAATTGGAATACGTGAAAACGGTCAAAATTAAAAAAATATATATACCTTAAATTTAACTTAAAGCATAATATTTAAAAAAAAATGTTACTTATTTAGGTTTTATATTTATCACTGAAAGCTATTGTTTTCATTGGCTTAATTTCATGAAGATTTTATATCTTCATCCATGTGCATATTTTAAGGGAAATCTGCGTGCAATTTTGGTAAATTGAAACAAAAGTAATCCCGACGAACTGGTGTTTATGGAGTGTTGACAGGGGCTTTGCGTGCTTTATGGAATCCCCTAATCCCGGATAAGGAATATTAGGGAATCTCCATCTTATACTCAGACCTTGTTTTGGGGAAAATAAGTAAATTCGTTACTTGTCTATAAATTACAATCTTGTAAAACCCACATTTTTAAGGAATTTCTGCCTCGTACAACATCTTTGTGGAATCAGTTGATTGCTTCGGCTTTTCAAATGATACAAATGTGGGAAAGGCACACCAAGGTGGGAGGCTTTTCGGCGAGGAATGAAAGGTGGGAGCGAAGGTCGACATGCTCAACCACCGCAAAGGAAGATCTTCGTGTCCGGGCTAGTTGGAGTCGCCCGGGGCGGCCGCGCCTCGCCGACAGGTCACTGCCCACTGCGCCAACGGGCCATACGAAATATACTCCTTCAACTAAGCTTCAAAGCGGATATCTTGTGCATATCAGCCCATCCCTTGCACCTTTCAGCCATCAAGGTTTGAAATTTGCATAATTTCATATACTTTTCTTGCCTAGTCCTCGTAATTTTCACGGTTATTGAGCGTCTGAGCTGTGGATCATAAAGTTGAGTAGATTACTAGCCGCCATGATGAAAATTGTAAGGTAACTTTCATACTGAGCATATTTATAATCGTCAAATAAGCAAAACTTAATATAAGTGTCAATGCAGAACATTTTTGGTACAAATTCCTGCCTTCCATTTCCTGCCTTTTGCAGGCATTATGTTGCCTACCTTACGAAAAGACACCCGTGTGCTTATACGTATTTATAACTGTTATTTTCGTCTTTTACGAAGCGCGGGCGTCGAGGTGTAACAAAACGCTTTTTTTTACCCCGCTGGTGTTTGGTTAGTAAGCGGAGTGATAAGTACATCAATTCAAATCGGTTTAAAAATTCTTAACTACACAAGACAAAGGAAGCAAGATAGAGCTAAACCACCTGTTCCTTAACACTTTAATATATAAACTTTGTTAATTTGTTAAACGCGAAATACACAGTATTTAATTGAAAAGCTATCATTTTCTTTCGTCCTGCTACAGTTGCTGAACATAAATTCCGTATCATATTGAGTCTCCACAGCATCTGATTATTACGTATTGGCTTTCGGCTTCATGTTGGTATAAAAAATGAAATTAATTGATGTTTCATATATCAAATAAAAAACTGAAATAAGAGGATGTTTTAGCATAAAACATCAATACCGAAGTTTGAACCTCTATTCTAAGTAAATACATACCTAATATATGAATAACATTAACTCTATAAATCTTGATCATATCTACCGTCGTAGAAACGTCTAATCTGTAGAAAGCCTAACATTTTGCCGTTTCATAACGTCTAGTTCTGGCAATTTTCATGGTCACTGCACACAGGATTTAACATCCTGCTTAATAAAATAGGATAACTCAGCCCCTCAATAGCCCAACGGTAGAAAGAGCGGACGCAACTCCTAAGGTACCCGCTTCAAACAATATTTAACAGTATTCTAGCCCGAAGTATCTCTGTGACATGAACGCACAGGGCTATCGTCTTTGCCATTGATTACACTTTTCAATTAAGCTTAGACATACATATATCAAAATATTCTCCGTAAAAATAGTAATAAAATAAAGTAAGTTATCTGAAATAAATCATTTTTTTTATGTTACAAGGGGGCAGACGAGCAGGCAGCAGGCACCGAAGTGCCTACCGGCGCCCATGGACATCTGCTCTGCTCAGTTGCGCAGTGTTTAAACGAGCTGATAAGGCTGCTTTTTGTGCACAGATACGCAGTGTGTATATGACCTAAAAAGCCCGCTTATTGCGCACAGATAATGTGTATATGACCCAACATGCCCGCTTCCTCTGCACAGATGCGCAGTATCTAAACGGTATAAATTGTCGTAAAATTCAAGTGACGCAAATTTTGGATGATGCCAGACTAATAGCCGTGTCCGCGACTTTGTCTGTGTAAAATTAGATAAAAAAAATATACTCAAGTTTAAGTTAATGATATAAATAAAGCTTCTAGCCTTCCTCGATAAATAGGCTATCTAAGTCTGTGAGAATTTTTCAAAACGGAACAGTATTTCCTGAGATTAGCGCGTTCAAAAGCAAACGAACTCATCAGCTTTATATATTAATATAGATTGAGCTTAGATTCCATCACGATGAATGGAAAAGAAGGCACTTAACAGTGTTACGGAAATTAAAATTCGAATATTGTGTTTTATAATGCAATGTACTCATAGCATGAAATTAGACAAATAATTGCATCATAAAATAACCTAAAATCGTCAATGTTTTCCATAGTACGTGTATACTGCGTTTTGTTATATGTGGGTAAGTTATTTAATGACAAATTAAAAAGTTTAAAATAAGTTATTAATAAAAGCTGACAAAAGACATCTCCAAATACTTGGTAGTTTTTACGGTTCCGTAGTACTACAAGGAATCCTTATAATTTCGCTATGTCCATCCGTCCGTCCGTCCGTCTGTCTGCCCGTAAGGTCAGGTCTATCCCTCCTAGAATTTCCAAACTATTAGACATAGAGACTTGACATTTTCCATGTTGATAGAACATGTTAAAAACTCATTAGGAATATTATTTTGAACGATAAAGGACAAGAACTTTTGAAGTTATTCAACAAATACGTTATAGCCTATCAGATACGGAACCCTCCTTTGCGTGTCTGGACACGCTCTTGGCTATTTCTTTATATTTTACTTATTATATTTAAAGAATGTTTTGTACATGTTCTTGACCTTAATTAGAGGAATATTTTATTTAACACTAGCTATTTCTCGTGACTTCGTTCACGTAGATAAAATTTAAATTGCGTTTCGTCCTTCTTAATCTGGACCTATAGCTAAAATCGTTCTTAACGGATGTCTAGTAAGGATAAAATACGTCCCTGCCAATATTGATGAAATTCGTCCCATGATTTTCGAGATTTCGTATTAGGTGACGTTTCGCATCTAAGTATAGATAATTTTTATTTTTTTTATGTTACAAGGGGGCAGACGAGCAGGCAGCAGGCACCGAAGTGCCTACCGGCGCCCATGGACATCTGTCATGTAGTGTGGCCGGGGACTTTGTGTAGCTGCGTAAAGTTTTGTAGTACTTTGTAGTCTTCAAGGACAAAAATGTCCAAAAACTTTGAGCTATGTCCGGCATAAGAGTAAAATAAACTTAATTAAAAATAACTTCACAAATTTTCTTTCACAACATGTGTAATGGAGTCGGAATAAATGTCAAAAACAGTGTTATATTTGTTAAAAACTTTACCCAGTCTTGCTACGGGAGAATTAGCTCTAAGTAAAATTCTGCGCATTACTTGACATTACATTATATAATAGTGAATCTTTCCAGTGAATTCAACCCACACCGCCCATTGTGTGGAATATATTCATCCACTTAATTCTTTTGTATGACCATATGTCACTGAATTCGTCCTATATGGATAGATTTTGATGTTTTGTATCCCCTCGACGCGATAAAAAAGCAGGGCACTATTTTTATCCGATAATGCACGCTTACTGATTTTAAAGTCTCATCTTTTTTTATTTTGCCTCATAAAACAACATAAAGCTTTTATCGACGATATAATTAAGCTTTTAATGATAAATATAACTCGATAATAATTTTATCTGATACGCCGTTTCATAGCACTCAACATTAAGTAAGAACTCCTCAATGTCATATGGGATTTGCGCCACGGGGTTAAATAACCAGAGGAGATGCTTGTATACATTAAATCCTACTTACTATGGAATATATACATATGTATGCACATAAATTATGGAATATTTATTAACTACTAATATTGATGCATGAAAAACTATACTACTTTGCTTTAATCCGCGAATGAGTACGAGGGAAAATCGGTGTAATGCTGCAATACGAAAGCTACACCACCGATTCCGCCACCAAAGCACAGCACTACACTGACTTTCCGATGTGCCTCAACGCACGTTTCGCCTCGACACCGAAGCACCATCAGGAGATAGACTCTACAAAGGTTGTTCGTAAAGTATTGTTATGTATACTAATATTGATTTATTTATTTTGCCAGCAATGCAATATGAGTATTTACGACTTAAGTATCTACAACGTTAAAATTAACGATCAATGTCACTATTACTTTGTATAATTAAACAATATGCTTGCTTAACCATATCTGAAATGTAACTAGAACACCCCAATTGAGTTTGTTGATCACTTTCAAATTCGGGATTTAGGAACCTTTGTAATCTTAGCTTGTACGTCGGAATTTCATATCACCATAATGTTATGTACTTACTAGTTGTATTGGTCCGCGTTGGCGACTCTTAAAACTGAAGGGTTTAGAAAATAATTTACGACCTATTCTCAGACCTATTAAATAGACACAAAACTTTTCTTAAGAATTGACAATCGGCAAGCCATTTCGCAGGAGTTTGGCAACAAGCGCGGTGACACAAGAATTTTCTCTATTAAATTTAAAGGATAAGAAAAAGTGACGCTCAAAACAACGCAATTGAATAAAGACATTTGAGAATAATTTATATTGTAAAAGTAGAAATTTTTCTCTAAACGTCTGTAGACAAAATAGAACCCATTGAAAGTGACGCATTTGTGCAGCGTGGATACATCGCTGATGAATAACAGGCGTAGTTGTGACGTTGAAGATGGCGCCTGGCGGTGGTAAGACGCCCACGCAGCCCAGCGTGGGCGTGGTTTTGTTCAATAGCTTTTAATATGTCCGTACTAACGCCCCTATTCAAGAAAAGACTAAATTTCAACATCAGATTTTTAAATTTAATCGCCAGAATCAGACGTGCGATCATGAACTAGGTGTATAAAAATCCGCAACCCTGAGTTTGGCACGGAATTGCCTACGTCGCCGAAAAATCTCTGTATTATCATACAATCTGGCTTAGATATAATAGGACTATCAGAACACTAAGGTCAACGCTTAAAGCACTATTGGACAATAATATTCTAGCTGTCTTTTTGAACAACAATCCCCTTTTGCCCCTCATCTCATCAATCATCTCTGAACGTGACACCGCTTTGCTCCGAATCCTTCTATCCCACGTGTAATATCTATCTAAACGTAATATAACCTCCTTTTTCTTGCAATACAAATCAACTATCCTTTCATAAGTCCGTGCAAAGTCTTGCGTATTGTAATATAAAATATGTGTGTAGTATTAGTAAAAACCTAATTAAATATATATTATTCTTGAATTTCATAATTATATACTTTTCTAATACATGTTACATGTTGGTTGTGTCTGAGAGTTCGCTTGCGTTAATCAAATTATTCTGCCCCTTGGGATAAAGTTATTATTATGGATAAGAGTTATCCTATATCTTTTTCTGTATCAATGACATTGTGAGATACATTCGCATTTAAAAGATCAGTAAGGATACAGACTCTTGCATTTCGAATTAAATTCCATACCTTATGCATGTTAAATCGTTCCTATATATCGCATCCGACGTCACAAACCGTGACCTTACGCGCTTTTATTTTTAGACCACCCGAAATAGTAAGTCAGTTCTCGGTGCAAACCGAATGAATGTTTTTTCCATACCGATATTCAATAGGTTCGTGACGTAAAAACTTAGCTCACGTTCCGGGTCACGTTTGATGCCCACGCATTATTTTCCAGGTAAAAATAGATCACCAGTATGAGTAAACAGGATTAGTGTTGTTTTTGGATAAGCGGCCGTCACTTCAAATGTGTTGCGTGCCAAAACAAGTATCGGTTTAACGTTATTTGGTTCTGAAGCTGGCTTTTTTATGAGTGATATGTCAGCGCTTGATCGTTATTAAACCTTGAATTGATAAGGTAACTATAAATAATGAACTTTAGTATACATCCAAACCAAATAGCACATAACGCAATGCATTAAAGGTTTAATTAACGCCACGCTTGAAGTTCTTTGGTCTGTCGCCAAATTGGATTGGTACGTCCTGGTACCAGTACCTCTTTCTGACATAAGATCAAGATGTAGTGGAGACAATGCTATCATGTCAAGTGATGGTATTGTTATCGCGTTTCATTCGGTTTGTTAGAGTTCCCGGTGTCTTAAACCAGTCTTTTAAAGACCGGCAACGTATTTACGAGCGTCCTGGAGGTCCAGATGTTCTTAGGCGTTGAGCAGTCGCTTAGGTGAACTGCCTGCCCGTTTAACCAGTAATATTAAAAGAACTTCTTCACATAAAGGAGAAGTTTGTACTCTATCGAACGAATTGCTATGCCCCGATGATAGAACAAGATCCGCAGTATCGTCGTCATCACGATCTTTGCATTTGGATGAATATTTTAAAAAAAACGACGATAAAAAGTTACTGAACTCTTTTGTGTTTACCAATTTATATGTAGATACCTATAGCCACGTAATATAAGTCATTAAAGAAGTTATTTCGATTCCATATCGAATAGCAACATGCAACAGCTAACATTTACTAAGCACCATTAAAAATTTTATCAAGGCAAGACGTTGCTTGAATTAACGATATTTTTATGTATCGTCACGAAAACTTGTTTTGCCGTTATTGCATTGTTTATTTATAAGCAAGGAAAAAATAATTACTTTGCGTAAAGCCTCAAATAGAGAAGGTCGTAGCTGAATCAGCGGTCGGCATTTGAGTCGATTGCCACGTTATGCAGTTTCTACCGCAGCCGGATAATGGGTGGGTGACCAATTCAAGTCAAAGGTGAAATATACGAAGTAGAGAGAAGATGGGCGGGGAGTCTGCGGTGAATAAGTGTCCCTTACTAGGTTTTGAAATGGGGCAGCCAAATCGTCTAAGTGCATCTTCATAATTTATTAGAAAAGGTCTCCTAGCATTGTACACCTTACCATTGTCTTATTCTATTATTGATGACTGTGTGGTACTACAGTACTACAGTAACGCTAATGTGATTATGTTATCATGACACTAGTGTGCCATAATCTATCTTTGTGACACTCCCCTTTTCCATTATATTTTGTATTAGGCGACTAGGAAATTTCCAGTAAATTGTGGCAACCTATGTTATTATTATATGCCAATGATGGATTGTGGTAATATTTTTAGTTCTTCTCTATAAGACTTCTCTAGAACAAAAATAGACGTGCTTAGAAGAAAAAGTCTCAAAGAAGTCAGATTTTGCATGCCTACAGTACTCGTATGTGATGGAATTTTCCGTGTTCAGAAACAATTGTTTTTCGTTTTATGACAATTCAGATTATTTTTATCATAATCTGTATAAGTGATTTAATTGCGTATAAAAGTGCGTCAGTCTAAAAATGCACGCACCTCCACTAAAATCCATTATTTCAAAGTGTGAAAGTAAATATGTGTGCAGCGATTTTATTGTAAACTCAAACAACCACGCACTGCAAGGTCAACTAGTCGCACGATCGGTTTGGCGGTTTGGTTAGGGGCGTGCATTTTTAGACTGAACGCACTATACCTACCTCAATTATTATTACCTTGATATTAGCGTATAATATGTTAAGAATATTCATAACCTTGTTTCATTGAATGACGTCCTTGACCTAAATGTCGTTCCCTTTTACGACAGATATTATCTACCCCATTCACCCTTGAGGCAATATTTTGTCTAGCCGAAGTACCTTTTTATTAGTTTTATTAATGAAGTGGGGTGGTCTTATCTTATGAATTTCTTTTTTACGGCTATAACTCTCTCAGCATATTAACAAAGCGATTCACTCCTAATCTTCTTCTTCTTCCTAGCTTTATCCCGGTCTACTAACGGGGACCGCTTAAACGGACAGGATGTGGCTGTGAGGCAAGTTAAGATGACTTACTGCCGTCTGACGTCATCCCCGCAACCCCCTCAATCTCTACAATCTCACGACTAATATAGCTCTAAGACGTTAATCGGTTCCCCCTGTTTTACGTGACTTCCGAAACAGGAAGGAGATTGGATATTTGAAAACCAGTGTTCGAATTGGTCACTCATACCGGCGTTAAGAATTGCTTAACCTAGCGATCGACTCAAATGCCGGCTGATTAAACTACGACCCCCTTTAAGTCAAACACTCCTATTATTTACTGAAAAGTTGTTTCAAGAGTGGTCACGACAAATTGCCTAACAGCCTCGGGGTTTAGGCTGATTCCTCACTAAACTAATTCCAACCTTTCCACCGTTCAATTCTTATAATAATCTTCTAACTAGCGTTCTTCCGGTCTACTATCAGGGTCTGCTTAAATTGTATGTGGGGTGTGTCTGTGGGGCGATTTAAGATCACCGATTGTACACATCATTCCAGGAACCCCGACAATCTTTACAATACTAAGTCTTATTATTATAACTACCCGTGCCAGCCACTTCGTCCGCGTAAATTTTGGTAAAAATCAATTTTAGCCTGATGATATATATATATATAGCCTATAGCCTTCCTCGATAAGTGGACTAACTAACACCGAAAGAATTCTACTTCGACTGGCCTTTTGGCGCAGTGGGCAATGACCCTGCCTTCTACTACCGGGGGTCGTGGGTTTGATTCCCGCGACACCAGTTATTAGTATTCAATTGACAGTCATATAGTACATATGTATACAGTTTTAAACAAATTGGGGTTATAAATATTATAAAATGGAGTTTGAGAATCGTGTTGTGCTTGTAACTGGTGCTGCATCAGGAATCGGGAAAGCAATTGCTCATAAATTTGCAAAATTATCTGCAAAATTGTCTTTGGTAGACAATAACAAAGTGAACCTCGACGAAGTAACGAAGGAATGTGAAAAATTGAGCAAAGCCAAGGTATTAAATATAGTCGCTGATGTTTGCAAATACGCAGATGTGAAACAATCGATTGCTGATACTGTTGAAGAGTATAAACGAATTGACATCGTTATAAACAGCGCAGGCAACGCTTTTGTTGCAGATATATACCATCCTGAATTTTTGAGTTTCTTCGACAGGCAACTTGATGTAAATCTGAAATCTATTGCAGCTATGACGCATTACGCTGTACCAGAACTAATTAAAAGTAAAGGATGCATTATAAATATTTCAAGCGTATACAGTCACATGGTTGATAAGACTTTTATACCGTACACCGCGTCTAAAGCGGGAGTGACTCAGTTCACGAAAAACTCCGCCTTGGAATTAGCCGATAAAGGAGTGCGAATCAACTGCATTGCCCCAGGATTGGTTAGGACAAATCTGACGAAAGATGTTATTGCTAGACCAGACGTCAGACCAGCACCATTAAAGCATACCTTACAAGTGGAAGAAATTGCCGAGTTGACTGCATTTTTAGCGAGCGATAAAGCTAAAAGCATCACTGGTGTTGAATATGTTATTGATTCGGGTTACAGTCTTTTAGGATCACTATTTAAAGATGATTGACAAGGCTTAAAGTCATTTGGGCTGATGTTTTATTTTGTATAACTTGTTGTCATGTACTTGTAACGCCGTAGGATTACGAATAAATCAATAAATAAATTGTTCTGAATTCTCAACTATAAAAATGTTTGTACCATTGAAATGAAAATCCTCTTTTACTAAAAACATAATATGTCGCCGTTTGTCCGTCCGTGTATACAGATAATCTTCGTAACTGGTGCACCGATTTGGATAGCACTTAACAATAATAAATTTTATAAGGAATTAGCTTACTGTACCTCGTGACTGCGTCAGTGTGTTTCGGTGATTTTGTAAAATTTTGTGGGTTTTATTTGTGGAAAAATCTATTATTTTTAATGTCTAAAAACCGCATAGAAAACAATACACCTTATTGGTTTCTGTGTGGCTTTTGTCTCAATTGATTAGATTGTATGGGAATTTTTCAATAGCGTATCCTATATTATCAGCTATCTGCCGGTGAGAGTCCCTTCGAAATCGGTGCAACTGAACAGTTAGTTGTCCGTATTATTGTGCAATACAATTGATCGTTTGGATTCATAGCGACATCCAATCTTATTGTACAACTATTGTACAATAAGATTGTAGGTCTAAGGAACGCCTAAGTATGACAACAACTACAATCGTCGTACTCTAAAAACTTTGTTTCTCTTTGTATTAATAAAAGACGAAATCAGAATTTAAAATCAAGTAATACACATCACTCAGTCAAGGATCGTGGCTCATGATACGTATGCACTTAGTGCAATCCATTTTCTGGTTCTGGTTAGAGGTTCATAAGTTGATTCAAATTGAATCACGACATGTATTTGTTATGTGTTCTAATAAAACGCAAATGCGCGATGCGACCGCACTTTGTTCGTATGAACGTGCGATCAAATATATTGATGTCTAAGATGTTTCCTAATTGAAAACGCACTATCGCATCAAGCGTCAATTAGGACACTACCTGAACTATTTGATCGCACATTCGTATGAACTAAGTTCGATCGCATCGCGCATTCGCGTACTATTAGGACGATGCTTTAATCAATCTTATTTAAAAGCAAATATATCCAGTTTGATGAACATGAGGGAAAACTGGTACAATTTATTGAAGGGTTTTTTTTATAAGAGTCCCGTCAAATACGGTAACACAGCGTCTAAGCAACCATTGTGTCTTATGTAGATATAACGGGCTGAGATGGAAATCTTAATTATCTCTTTTTAGGGTTCCGTAGTACTACAAGGAACCCTAAAAGTCTCAGTAACTATTACAATTATGAACATAAATGCATGAAGTTTGTTACACTTATGTGTTGCGTATAGATTTTATTTTTGACATCTTAAATCAATATTTTGTTTATTTATTTCTTTAGTACCACATACAAGTAATTACTCATAGAATTGTACAATTCCGAGAGTAGGAATTAGATTTCGGCCTGGTAACGTTCGTTTGGAAGGTCAGCTATCAACATAGCCGCTGGACCGTATAATGAATGGTCGAATTGCTCAGTGGAAACAAATACTGTTATAGCCCATTCGATCTTAGAAATAACAATAGCTACCTATTATATATTTTTTGGAACAATTTTTGTTAGACGCGTTCTGGTAAAATGACAACCATCGGAACAAAAGTAACCGACTGACTGCCATATTCTTTTATATCTATGCTGTACATGTATATTTTGTCATTAAATTTACGCACCACAGGCATGAGGCCCGTGCCAACTGTAATATATTCACATGTTTTTTTTTTAATTTATAGGTGGGCAAAGATAAGAGGAGACCTGCTGCATATCATCATTATCAGCCTGTGATAGCCCACTCCTGGGCATAGGAATCCTTTTGCTTTGTTATTGCTTAATGTGTATTATGCACCTGCCTTTATTGCACATAATTTAGTACTTTCCAGCTTCGCAATTGATGTTAATAAAATATATTAACAATAATAGAGTTACTAGACTTAATACACTTTATCTATATATATATATAAAAGCGAAGGTTACCTAACACGAAATATCGAAAACTGCTGGACGTATAGTGACGAAATTTGGTAAGGAGGTAGTTTATAGGTAGTAGACATCCGCTGAGAAAGAATTTTTCAATAGAACTAGGTTACGGAGATTTAAGGGCTCTCGCAATCTGACGCGTATGACCCGGTATCAGGTCACGACCTACCATTTGGGAACTCTTTGTCAAAGCATTCATTTTATTCTTAAAAATCTAACGCATGTAACTTAATATATCTATGTACTATGCGATTAAAGGAAACAACAGTTTCGTGGTTTTACATGGAGCTTATACTAGGTCGGGTTATACGGAAATGATCATTTTAAACTAGTAGCATATATTCCGCGGCGTAAACCGACAAAGTTATATGAAAACTTTGTAGCCGCGGACTGTGCATCTAATTTTGCTATTGGAATAGAAGCATTGCGAAAGTTTGCGGCCAAATATTATTTTAAAGTACGGAAATTTAATTGACTTTATGGAAATTAAACGCAAATTCAAAAGTTGCTCTATTAAATATTTCAAAAAATGGGCATACTCGTTTCTCAAAGGCAGGAAACGTATCTGCCAACCTTTTGTTAGTGCAGTTGTCCATGGGTATCGGTAAGAGTAAAAACATTTATTCTATCTGTAACCTGATATGAGTGTTATAAATTAAAGAAATCGTTAGTTGCAATTTATCTTTAATAGCCATAAGGACCTAAGTGAATAATCACAGTTACACTCAATACACCGCTTTTTATAGGCACCCAGTGTTTCAATGTCATTACCGCCATAACAACCACCAATAGAAATACATCATACTCATACATGATGGTAGCACTGCAAACACGATATGTCACTAATGCCCGCATTGCGACTGACCAAAAACAATCGCCTTATACGGGAGCCAGAAATAGCTCAAACTGTTTGTACATTTCTGACCTTGAAGTCTACAAAGTACTACAAAACTTTGTGAAGTTACACAAAGTCCTCGGCCACACTACATAATCATTCAAATGTAGCTATGTCTGGCTCCGGTATAACCTCAAGATTGTCATGGTGGCAATACTGATAGATAACTGATAGAATCAGGAGTTACTTTGCGGAAATCCATGACATGCATGAAATACTACACTACTTTGCTTTAATCCGCGAATGAATACGAGGGAAAATCGGTGTAATGCTGCAACCCGAAAGCTACACGATCTCATGTGAGAAAGAGGTACTGGTACCCGGACGCGACGGCCCAATTCGGCTACAAGCATGGCGCTACCTCTAATCTAGATCGGCGTGAAGTGGTGGTAATGCTTTCACGTCAAGTGATGGTATTCTTGTCGCGATTCATTTGGTTCGTGAGGGTTCTCGGTGACCCAAATAACTTCTTAATAGCCGGTAATGCATCTGCAAGTCTCCTGGTGGTGGAGATGTATATGGGCGGCGTTAGTCATCTAGGTGACACGCCTGTCTGCCAATGATTGCCCCTTCTAACTAAAAAAAACTATATTTTTATTTCCTTAGTTTAATTCAATTCTTGGTTTATGGCTATGACAATGTTCAAAATAAATGGCATCTAGTTACGAAACTACAACCAATCCGCGACTCACATCTGCGTTCAATTGATTGACTTTGATCAATTGAAAAAGGAAATAGAAATCGTTTTGAAAATCCATGACTGCACGACTCACGTCCTATCTGTTAAAAAAAAAATCTTACTAATATTTCACTTCGGGAGACACACATCTCGCTTAGTGCACCAAAGATAGTGATATCGGTAAAGGCAACAGTGTTGCGAGTTCAATGGTTTTTTCCCATTTAAAAAATAATGCACTATGAGCTAAAAATCCTTGATGATGTTTGTGATTTTTTTTTAAATTATTTCTTCCTTAAAACAACAGCGATATCTGTGCAATTTGTACACTCAATGTGTTAATACAATAGTTCCCAAGTCGGTGGATCGTAAAATTTGACACGTTTCTGCACTTATCACTAGCTCTCAGGGCACACATTTATATGGTTTATTTACCGTTCTGTTATACCATATAAGGCTTCGGCAGTAGTGTGACATTTTTTTACAAAGGTTATTCGTAAAGGTTGACATTACGAATAACCTTTTTATTAGGTATTGTCATTGTATATTGGTTATTCGTAAAGTCAACCTTTACGAATAACTTCTTCTTTTAAATTTGTAAAACTGAAATTGTACCACACGGGAAGCACCAGCTTTCAAATAGAAAGAGAATCATCAAAATCACACCTGAGTGAACGAACACCCAGTCGTGAGTTCTGGGGTATCAAACGTAAAAAAATACAGGCGACTTGAGAACATCCACTTGGTTTTAAGTCGGTTAAGAAGTTCAAGCAGTCCTATCTAGAAATTTGTATGAAATGTATACCTTTATGGTGAGTATTAAACACTTCTAATAAGTACGTATACAGGATATATATACACGACTACATGATACACGGACGACTGTTCCTAAGGTAGACAACTTAATGCCTGTGTTATGGGTAACAGCCGCCTGTTATACACAAATATATTTTTTTAGACGGAAAAAATATGAAAAGTATCTATCAAATTGCTGATTTTACTCTTTGAAATATGAATGTTCGAATTTGAAAAATTTGAAATGAGCTAAGTTTTAAAGGAAGGTGCAATAAAAAAAAATCTTTTGTTGAAGGTTGTTCTTAATTTGAAATTAACTAATTTTCTTATCTGTAGTGAGCTGTGTATCTTTGCTTTTAATCATTTCACTTTTTCACCACTTGATTATATTTTCGTATCCATTACATTCAATTAAGAATAAATGATTTAAAATCATTGAAAACGAATACATTAAATTCAATGCTGATGAAGTGGCACGTTTGAGATAGTATAAGAACAACACATTCTCCAATTTGTATAACAAGTGAACCCTGGTTAAAGAAGATTGGTCCAGCTGAGGTGAAGAAGGATAGAATTACCACACAATGATATTGCAGAAGTTTTAATATAGGCAATTATAAGGGGGTCGTAAGTTTATCAAATCTAAGCCCACTTTTTCAAAAGAGCAGTTGTTGTTAAATAGGCTTGAATTTTGCGTCGGCTATTTGTTTACATATTTGACAGCAAAAATGGACTGAAATCGTCAACCAACATAAACTTGTAAAATGAGGATACACTTTATTTTTTTTTTTTAGTTTATATCTTGATATACCTACATATATTTAATACCTTAATTTCATAGTAGGATTTTTAGGTAAAACCGTCATACATTTTTTTAAATTAATCTGTTGTGTCCCACTACTGGGCAAAGGTATTCAAATCGACGCCCCACTTCTTCCTGGTTGACGTATGGATTGAATTATTTTTTGATTACTTTTCCGGGTTGACGTATGGATATAAACTTTATGGATTAAAAAATACATTATTCAAATTTTGTGGCGCTGCATTCGATACAAGACACAGCTTCACGTATCAAGTGAGGTTGTCTGGTTTAAATTACAAAACACGAGTTTTGCAATGTAAAGGAGGTTTTACATATAAACCGCGAGCCCGGCGGAACGTGTTCGCGCCCTCGACCGGGTTTTCCGATAGTTTTCCGGTAATTATAAGCTGTTTGTTTTTCATTCCATCCCTAAAATGTTTCATATTAATTTTGGCAGTTATTTTTGGCACTAACCTTTCGTGATTTGAGGCCATCCATAAATTACCTCGCACATTAAAGGGGGAGGGGGGAGGGGGGGTCACTGAAATTTTGCATTTGGAGATATAGAAAAAAAAGGGAAAAACTGCCGTTTTCTTTTTTAATTATTTGTAATACGTGCATAAAATTGAAAAATATGTGACGTGACATTAAGGGTACAGGGTCACAGGTAGTCACATTGACGAAAAGAAGGGCGTGCCACGGACCTGGTCAAACTAATGTACTACGGAATTGTAGATCTTATAGATCTTTTTAAGATCTACAATTCCGTAGTACATTAGTCAAGTTCCGTAGTACAAAGTCTACGATAGCATATATCTATCTCATGTGCATAACCCGCAATAACCATTTTTATCGTTTACATATTACAACAAAAAAAAAATGAACTACTTACGCAGCTATTTTAAAAACTTTCCTGTTACTCCCTATCCATTTGCATACGCTAGATACGACGTACGCTAGATACGGTGTTTATGCAGTTCAAAATGGCTTCCCTTTGCATATCATTAAAATTAATATCTTAGAAAATATGAGAAATTTAAAATACCGAGCCAGAGCGAGGGGCTGGCGGGCGGTAGGTGCGGAGAGTGACGCTATATTTTGATATTAAATAGTTAGAGTAAGCTAACGTCCGGAAAGAACAACGTCTGCAGGATCAGCTAGTTATAAATAATTACACATGTGTTTTAAACCTTTGAATAAATCAAGTCTTTCTTCTATACACTACATAAATAACACCACGAAACACCTTTAAAAAGAATTTTTGTAAATAATAAATATCCTTTATTGACATAAAAAGGTATAATAAATAGTAATCGACCATAATCGATTACAGTTATTGACATGATTGATTAATTTATTATTATAATACATTTTAATTGTTTGTCAACTGTACTTTATGTTCGCTCAAAAATTTGTTTAGTTATTTTTTTTTTTCAAAAGTTGCCTTCCAAGTTAGCACTAAATATTAATTGTGTCACTTTTTTAATATAAAATATTAAATTTTTGGTAATTTTGCAGTTTGAGGGCTTTTCCCAAAAGTGCATATTCTTATTTTAATCTCTGCACAAAGTTGTTGTTTGCACTCTATAGAGTGATGTTCCGTTGGGCATACTGGCATTTTTTTTTTGTAAAGTTTTGTGTTATGAATGCAACAACAGGGTATTTTGGCGCAAACGACCAAAGCGTTCTCTGTGTTGCAACTAAAAAAAAAATAACCACGAATTGGCCAGTTTCTAACATATCTGTGAGAGAGTTCCAGCGTCGAGTGCGTTAAGATAGAAAGTCCCTTAAGTAAGGACTGAATAAACTAATCAACTTGGCATTACATAGATCTCATAACTTTTTACAGTAGAAGAGTTCCGAGACTTATTATTCCAATATAATACATATATATGGATACACTAACTAATTCACTGCAAGTGTAACTTTGTAATCTTATATATTTATATGCGTTTACAAAGTTATTTATGCAGTTGGTGTATCCAGAAGAGTAAACCAAAATTGCAAAATGATTTAGTTTTTTCGTGATCCATAAATTCAACTCTAATTGAGGTAGCGCCACGCTTGTAGCCGAATTGGGCCGACGCGTCCGGGTACCAGTACCTCTTTCTCACATGAGATCGGCGTAAAGTGGCGACAATGCTGTCACGTATATTGTTGTCGCGTTTCATTCGGTTTGTGAGACTTCTCGGTGGCCTAAACTCATTAAAGGCCGACAACGCATCTGCTAGCCTTCTGGTCGTGCAGATGTCCATGGGCGTCGGAAGGCACTTAGGTGCCTGCTGCCTGCTCATTTGCCCCTAGTAACATAAAAAAAAAACAAAAAAAAAATGTAACTATCACAGCACTAATCTTAACAATATATAAATACAATATCTCAACATGCCGTCACGTCTAGAGACATGACGGCATATTGCGACTGATGTTAAATTGAGAAGTTCCTGAAATTTGCACTGACAATTATATCCTTAAATTGAGTGTTAATTATAAGATGGTCTAAAAGGACGGCAGTAAACTTTTATGATATTTATTATATGTGTTATTTTTATGTGTAGGTGTGACTAACTATTCTTAGTCAAAAACAAACGTGTTTATCAGTAAAATAAAGACAATAATAACCTACCGCAGAAACTTGGACTGATGCTAAGCACTCCTTAAATAAGTGCAATAGCAATTTCTTCGAGAGCGACAATCGCTAGGTCTTACAAAGATTACAAATTATTGGATTAAAGCTAAAACCATTGATAAATCCCAAACATATCCAAAATAAATATTTAATAGAAACTCTACTCTTTTGCTCGCCCCACAGGGTAAGCTTTACTGTCACTAAATCAAATTCGAGCCATTTCATGAACTAGAAATCATTCTATTTCTTTGGTATGGTACTTATTGATAAATGTAAATACACATCGCTTAAGATGAAAGTCGTGTTTTAACATTTGTGATACTTTGGAAGTATAATAATTTTATTTAGTGTAAAAAAACTGAATAAAAAAATATTTTCTTGGACGTCCGGATGTCTGTATATGTGGATCTGGCAGGATGGCGTTCAAAACGGTCAACATATCACGATAAAGTGTTTTTAATAGCTTCAGAATTACGGCCGCTGTGTCTTATTGAAAATTAGTGTAATTCGGTATCGCTTAATTATAATTAACGACAAACTAAATTTCAGCTGGATACCCTAGCGGAATAATATAAATAATAAATACATATTGAGAAGACTTTACAATGGTAAAGTTTCTATCAATGGAAAGCACAAATACGTTTGGAGCAATTTGGCTTCTCAAATATAGGTAACAAAAAACAATGATTGATTGATTGATTGATTGATTGATTTCTTTATTGTACACATAAAACAGGTAAAATACACAAACTAAACTATTACAAAAATTATGGTTCCTTCCTCTGCAACGCGATGGACTCGGCACCCGCACGGTGAATCCATGGAATGCTAAGAAATTCGTCTCTCTCTGTAGTTATATTTACATTATTGTGGGGGCATGCGAGGGCACTCAGTGCCCTCAAGGAATTTCGAAAATATCGAAAAATTGCTATAAAAACTAAAAAATCGAAAGAATTTTAAAATTATTTATTTGCGCCTGTGTGTATGAAAAAGTGAGTCCGTAAATGCATTTCCCAGCGTAAAAAACTGGTCAGTTATAAAAAAGATTTAATGACGGCTGTCAGGCGGAATTAAACGCGATATCAATTATAAATAAAATTAATTCAGTTCGTTTTTGGCTAACAACAATATATGACTAAATAAATTAGTGATTCGAATGAGTAAAATAGGTACTTTGCCTGTCCTGAGCCAGGACTAAAGTGTGAAGCCAAAACGGACCCTCAACATGCGTCCACGCATTAGTGTTCATACGTTCCTTACATAATTAGTTAACTTTCTCTTAATCTCACGTAGTAATTAATTGATAACTGCATTAAATGTTAATTTTTTTCTCAGTATATGATCATCAAACATCAGGTCCTCAAGTATCGTAAGTGTCTCACCAGTGAACCTGTATAATGATATTTTCCTTTCGTATTATTAGTCTTCTAAAAGATGATAAAAGTTACGTAAAACACCACTACACTATGAAGTTGGCCGCAGGGGACATCATTATACTGTGACGTCATGTCATACATGTGTCGTTTGCCAAGGAGCCTGGAGGCTTGCCAGGACGATCTGGATACAAGTTGGAACAACGATTGCTTTTGCCAATTTTACGATTTACGTCTTCTGACCATCTTTAATTCAATTTATATAGTTCGATAATATATTTAAGAACATTAATACTCTAAGTTAACCTTTTTTTTTCAATTATAATAATTAGTGTTTTTTTTAAGTAATGTACTAGCGGAACCGGTCGATTTTGCGCTGCTCGAATTTTGGCTCGTCTCCTATTAGCCCGTAAACCAATCTCCTTTATGTATTTTTCGAAATAATAATTTTACATGATCCGTTAATCAAAAGATATTTTATATATTATATAGTTATTGTAATGTAGCGACCAAATCTGCGTTTTTTAGTATTTTTAAATAATCTTTGAACGTTTACTTCTTTTACTTCTTTCCTTTTAAATCTTCCCTGAAATAATTGGAATGAAATAGGAACAGAATACTTTATAACAGTCCAGCCGGATTCGACTTTTAGCGAGACTAACCAACAACGACAACCCTGCGTTCCATGACGGGAGCAATGGACGTGGGGAACAAGTCAGTAAAACTGAAATGGGAATGGTCACACAAATACCAATAGGAGCGGAGCACCAATGAAGAATGTTTCAAAATCGGGTGTTCTTTTTCCGTTTGGGAGCTTCCGCTGCGTGCGTTGCGTAAATGGTTGAAATTTCGCAAAAGTTATGTATGACAAAATTGTTTCCCTTTAAAAGTTCTATATAAAAATCTGCGACAGCATATGTCTATCTTTTAAGGTTGGCTCAGAATAACCCTTTTTTATCCCAATCAAATTTGTTCTAAGACAATGTATTATTTGTGAAGATCTTTTTATTAACATAATATTAATCCTTATTCAAAAACTATTTTTAAACCTCTAAGTGATAAGGGCGGCACACGCGGACGAAGACGTAGCGTATAAATAGTCAAGAATAAATATTAACACAGATGCAAAACTAAACAGGATCAAATAGAAAGCTTAACTAATTTATATCGTTTAAGTTAAGACGTTCCCCTCCAGAAGACAGCATTGAACAGCTATGCAACTTCGGGAACGTTACTCAAATGTTTGCCCAGTCGATACTAGTCAAGTGCAAAATGTAAACTCGCGTCGCTCTAATGTTCAACAGCGTCTTGTCTGACATGCTCTAGTAACCCATGTTTGTATCCAGTCAATTTCCAACTCTAAAACAATAGGCAGAAAGCTAAAATTTAACTGCAGCCACATTTGTAGTCCAGGAGTCAATAGCTCTTATGTAATTACTTGAACCTGCAATGCTAACACTCGTGATATATGACCAGTAATAATGTTAAGAGGTGCGGCGATTAAGTGGATCGAATATAGATATGTTTGTAGCATACATTTTGATAAAATTTTCTGAGTAATGTAATAGTGGTATTAAAATGGAAAGGAAAAACGTATGAATATTTTGTTGTTTTATTTTTAACTGGTTAATATTTTTACACTGTCACTTTGCTGTACAGAACAGAAGAAGATATAATCTTTACATATCGATAAAAGGTGATAACAAAAAAATACCCGACTGAGTATGTTGCGGGCTCTTCTCAGTGCAGGGCGCTGGGAACCCTTGTAAACTTAGCTGTTAAGTCGTAAATTTTATCACCAAATTAGTAATTGATTAAATAATAATAATATACATATTATGACGTTCATAAGTGTTTAAAAAAAATCTATATGAATAACCGATTTTTGACTTTGATTTTGAAAAATACTAAACAATGTCCCTTTCACTTATTATGCACTAATACAAGTTAGGTAACTAGTCTTATATCTTATATTTAATGTATAAAGCTAAAGAAGTTTGTTTGTCTGAACGCGCTAATCTCAAGAACTACTGGTCCGATTTGAAAAATTCTTTCAGTGTTAGATAGCCCATTTATCGAGGAAGGGTCACCCATCTATGACCCAGTTGCAGCAAGAGCTACTTAACCTAGCGATGAACTTAAATGCCAACCACTGATTAGGCCACGACCTTCCCCATGAAATACTAAACTACTTTAGTGAAATGCTGCAACACGAAAGCAACACCACCGAATCTGCCACCAAACAACAGCACTACATTGACTTTCCGATATGCTTCAATACACGTTTCGCTTCGACGCCGAAGCATCATCAGGAGATAGACTCTACAAAGGTTATTCTTAAAGTGAACACGAATTCACTCCGGGTTGCAGCATTGCACCGATTTTCCCTCATATTCATTCGCGAATTTAAGCAAATTGGTTTAGTATTTCATGCATGTCATGGGTTTCCGCAAAGTAATGCCTAATTCTATTAATTATTTGGACAGACGGACTGAGTGAAACTATAAGGGTTCCTTGTAGGACTACGGAATCCTAATAAACGTAGCAAATAAGAAAAATAGAAGCTAAAACATTCCGCAGATATATGAGGCCGTACAGGAAATCATTACGCCTCTGCCCGCGACAACCGACAAACGTCCTTACTCAACTCGTACACTGAAAAAAAAAATTAAAATATCCTGCAAAGAGGAGCGGAAAAATAGAAATAATTTCGCTTTACGGTTTCCGTCCCCGCATTACCGAAAATGAAGTTTTTAACCTTGGCGCCATGCTGGTTTTATTTTTAGTCCCTTAATATTTTTTTCTCCTTATAAACAATTATTTAGATTGGATATGTATGGATATGAAATTAGAGACCCTTTATTGCTTTTTGCTATTTTTAAGCCCTGACGCAAAAAGATATAAGTTAGGCGTGTCTGTCTGTCTGTCTGTGGCATCATAGCTCCCGTAGTGAGTGGGTGAAAGTGGGGAACTCAAATAAACGATAGAAAGCGAATATATATGCGTGGGGTATCAAATGAAAATGTTTGATTTGTATATTACAAAATTGGGTATTCGGGTATGTATGGATCTGAAATTTGAAGCCCTTTATTGCTTCTTGATATTTTTTATTACAATAAGTAATAAAAAATATCAATACTAGCTCTTACCGGCAACCTTTTTCTTTCTTTCATTGATCTTCCTTAACTATTACTGGTTAAACTTTTATGGATGCGGGACCCTAATTCTTATATTACAATTAAAGTGTGCCATGTTATTTCTTATGGGAACAATTGTCACTGTCACTTACTCATTCTTATGTCTTGATTTTGAACATACTTACTTACTGGAGCGGCTCAGAAAGCCAAAGCGAGTTTTGGCCTCCGACAGGAATTCGCGCCACTTGTTTCGGTCTTGCGCTGTCTCTTGCCAGTCGCCCGCCCGGAGAACCCGGTTGCAGCCAGAGCAACTTAACTTAGTGATCAACTCAAATGCCAACCACTGATTAGGCCACGACCTCCTCAACCGGCATAAGAAAACCTTTCTAAACCCCCTAGCAGATATATATTGGCAATAAAGCGTTAGTCGTCTGTGAAAACCCTTATCGACGTTTGTAAACAAACGAACAGGTGCGCACCTGCGTGGGCGAGTGTACGCGATACTATCACTACGTGTGAAGTCATTACCTCACTTTATGGTAAATAAACACTATTTCCAACGTTCTTGCCAACACTTTTACGATTTTTTAATGCCCCTGCAACAATCATCAATGCAGCGTATTATGAAACGTTAAAGTCTCTCTCTCTCATCTGTACACTTTAGAGCTTAAATTGTATTATAATCGATGGTTAAGTTATTTTCCTTTCAACTACGCAGCAATGTTATTATTTATCACTACAAAACCGATCACAAATGACGTATTTTCTGCTTAGATCTCAAAACAGTGCGGAAATGTTGTATGAAGTCTTATTACTGCGCTGTCTTTTATTTTGATATAAATTTACCCCAGAGACTTAACGTGTCCCGTCAAGTTTCATATAAAATGTATGCATTGGATACAAAAGATACTGCCTGAAAATATAAATCAACTGAATAAAACCGAAAGAAAAAAACAAAGGGCGCGCATCCTATACCATTGTAAAACTTTGATACTACATATTTAGCAAGAAAAGGTAAAAAAATGGAAAGAGAAAGCTATGTAGTTGTTTTATATAACATTCGTGAATTAATAAGTCAATTTGAGCTCAGTGCACTAATCAATAATAGTGGTGTGGCCAGTTTTTAAATGAAAAAAAAAAAACGCTTGTGTAATAAGTATCAAAGTAAATCGGCCGCCCCAACGACAAACATCTTGAAGGCTTTATCAATACTGGAGATCGCCTGGTAGTCAAAATTCGGCCAAAAATCTTTCGATCTTAAGCAATTTCATACTCCGACTCGTGTTTGGCTGGATCCGCGCTTGACTTATATATAACATAGTATTAAGTTTAGGTGTAATATAGTATTTAGTTTGAATTAAGTTAGTCGTATTGTAGCTTACCTGCGCCTGTTTGAGCCTGTGCTCGGTGCGGTGCACGGCCAACAGCGGCGTGACGCGCACCAACAGCCGCCACCACGGCCAGTCGCGCACGGCCAGGAACGCGCGCACGTTGCGCTGCACGCATCTGCAAACAAGACCATTACTCGAAGGCCGGCAACGCATCTGCGGACACTTGGTATTGCACATGCATAGTCACTTAGGTGGACCGTTTGCAATGCTTCTGGAGATAACCTAAGCACCAGCAATCTCTCGAGGGACCGCTCCTGATGATTGCCTGTGATGGCGTACAACGCGTTCGAGATCGTGGTGCCAGGAAAAGACCCGACGCGCGCCCGCCTCGAGCCGACAACCCCGTCTTAGTGCAACTTGCTAAATAGTACAGAGGCAAGGAGGCAGGTACCTGGCGGCCGTGTGCTGAGTCCGCAGGCGCTGAGCTTTCCTCCTGGCGAGCAGGCCGCGCGCCCGAGCTTGCAGGCGCACCAGCACGCGCGCCAGGGCGGCGTCGCGGCGTCCGTCCAGCTCGCCCACCACGCCGCCGCGGAACATGATCTGCGCCAAACAAACTTGGATATGAGTATTGTATCTTTTAAAACGCGTTACAGTTATACTTGGTACTTATGTTAGTCTGCTACTAAATAACATTTATTGGCAAACAAACAAACTTCATCTATCAGCTTATGGCGTATACGGAGAGAACCAATCTAGGAGTACGATGAAATAGGTTTTTATTATAAACTAGCGAACCCGACAGACGTTGATTTCCCGAATTTAGGCTTGTTTTAGTAGCTAATTAACGAATTTCCCTTATGTCTTGTCCATAAAACGTTACAGTGGCCGAATGTTGAATAAATTGGCAAGGTTTTTAGATAGGAGTATGTTTGGGCATGTACAGCATATGTGGAAATGACAAGTGCAAAAAGCGATAGTAACATGGACAGGAAGGGAGACATCGCGCGGTCGCCAATCGTGCGCTCGGAACAAACGGCTCCCGCGTCCCGAAGAGATCGACTCCCGTACTTCTAGCCAAGTTACGTGCCCACAATTATACAACCGAATGCGGTCAGCTATCATTAGTATTGGAGGCGCGTTTGTGTTGTAATACGTGAATACGTTACGGACAACACACGTCGGTGTCTGGTCGTTGACTCTTATAAACTTGATTTCGTATTATAGTATTACTGATTTATCAATTCATAATATCAGCTTGGCTTTGCGGAGAGATTTCTGATGGCTCTGCATCTTTTACCGCATGTACTGGCAGCTGAATTTCACAACCAGACTTGGCGTCAAGAGTCGAAATTTCACTCCCTTGTTTGCACACACCTTGTGCAATCAGCCACGAGCTTCGGTGATTCCGAACCGATACGAATAAATCACCTTCAGGAAAAGCATACTCATACATGAGGAGGTCATATCTTAATCAGTGGCAGTTATCGGCATCTGAGTCGATCGCTATGTTAAGTCGTTCTTACCGCGACTTGCTGATATATGAGTGACTATTTCTACCACTGCTTTTTAAATATCCAACCTCCTCCGTCTTTCGGAAGGCAAGTAAAACCGTGGGTCTCGATTAATGTCACTGAGTGATGTATTTTGAAGAAATTTTCGTGAGATTGTAGCGATTGTCGGGATTCCGGAGTTGACGTCAGACGGCAGTCGAACATCTTAACCAGCCCCGATACTAGACCGGGATAATGCTGGGAAGAACGAGCAGAAAATAGCAAACTCATTATTCAAATACAGGCAACGAATCTGCGAGATTTCTGGCAGTTCAGCTGTCCATAGACACTTGTAAAATGGTGCCTGGTTACTACACGACAAATAAAACAAAACTAGAAAAACGAAAACATATCCGCTGACTTAATAAATTCTCATAAGATTTTCGTGGAATCACATGCGACCGAAGTCGGAAATGAAAGCTAGTTTTGCAATAGACTGAATGTCTAATGTCTCAGCAAGTGCAAAGTTATTAGCTCGTAACTCTTACTGTGGTGACACCGTGACGCGCTCTGTACACTCTAACGACACTGACACACTCTATTTTCACAACACCGGCGGTATACCGTTTACAATGTCGTGTTGCTGTCACTTCTAAACAAATTCCAATTCAGATTACACTTTCAGTACAAATAACTGATCTAACTAAGCGTCGCTATCAACTATCATAGGAGCTTCATTAAAATCACTTTTATCAATGTTTTTTGAGAAAAGATTATAATGTCTCCGTTTTAGTTTACAAAATATATGTATGTATACATAATAATATAGCATGTATGCGAATGCATTGAGGAGGTCGTGGCCTAATCAGTGGTCGGCATTTGAGTCGGTCGCTAAGTTAAGTTGCTCTGGCTGCAACCGGGCGATAGATGGGTGACCCATTCTAGCACTGGTTTATATTTGATATCCGACCTCGTCCTTGTTTCGGAGGGCACGTAAATCAGTGGGTCCCTATTAATGTGACTTTGTGATATTAGTCGTAAGGTTGTAAAGATCGAGGTCCGAGGATGATGTCAGATGGCAATCGATCATCTTAACTCGCTCCACAGCCAAATTCTCTGCAATCTAAGCGGACCCTGGCACTTAACCGGGAAAACGCTAGGAAGAAGAAGAGTATGTATGCGAATGCCAAGAGTGTAATCATAGTGTCATACATATATATTTTTCGGCGTCATATGTCGTGTAAACGGGGTCCATTGGCCCAGTAAATCCATTTAGCGACAGCAGCATAGTGTCACCTAACAAACAAACAAATAGACGCCGCGTGCTTATTGTTATCATAGCACGACCTCTAACATTTCTCCAATTTCACTCGCTAACTCCATTTAGTACAATTAGAGTAAAGCAGCGTCCGCGTCTGTAGGAAAATCATAACCCTATACAATTTCATTCATCGCAAAGACGATAAAAGGTTACCATAAGTATAAATAACTTGTGTTTACTGATTGAGATTAGGTCACGTACAAACAGATAAACGCACAACCGCTAATTAGCGGTGAAGGCGCCACTCAACGAGTGTTATAGTCAATATTATGACCAGCTGCTTACCGACGCTTGTAAACAGAGATGAGTGGTAGAGACGTATCAATGAGCAACGCGATATAGATTGCAGATAGGGTAATAAAAGTAATGGGGTTCTAACCTTTTAATGAATACTAACAAAACAATGATCAGGCTTAATTGCAAGAAAACTTAATCAACAACAATATAGCTAGCTTCTAGTGGAACATCATCAGATATCCGTGCGGTAGCTGCGCTACGCTGCCGGCCCGGCGTGCGGCCCCGCGCTCTACTTGTCTCTAATGGGGCACGCCGACCGCACGCCAACCGCACGCGCTACCTGATTGTCCCGCCATTATCTTCTTATGCACTTGTGGTGGGACCCACTTTCAATCTTTCCTCTCGAGTAAAAGTAAGTAGCCTATTTGTAGTCATTTAGTTTTAAAGTCGTTTAAGCCAACGCCGAAACTGTGCAGTGTATTTTCTAATAATATATATGTAATTATTTCTCACACGAGCCTCAAATGATATTGATAGCTACATCTATATATACAAGAAGTGTTATTTAAAACACGAAATGACAACAATATCCGAAGACCACTGAGCTCGATGGCGGCCATCGAGACAGGCACGTCCGGTATGCATTCGAGTCGTTATGTCAACAGTCTCCGGTGAACAATGCGTACTGACCCACCACATATTCTGAAATTTCAGATATTATTACACAGAAGACTGCCCACCATATAAAATATAGTCCACAGCTTTGTAAGCATTACCAAATGAATACATGAATTCAAATTTAAATCCAACTCTTTCAATAAAGTATTAAATGTACACCGTATTTCATTATGTTTTAATTCCCTTCAGATTACGATAAAATAAGTAAATGTCAATCAGGCTGATTTATCTTAGGACACTATCCAACGGCCACACTGCCTGAAGGAGAGGGTAGTCCTTAATGTCCGATTAGGCAGATCAGTAACATCATCTATACGTATAAAAGCGTAAGGTATCACGAAATCTCGAAAATCGCGGGACGTACAAAGACGAAACGTGACAAGGAGGTAGTTAACGGTTAGTAGACATCAGTTAAGAACGGATTTTTCGATAAGGCCAGATTAAGAAAGTCTAAGGGTCCTCGCAAGTTTAATTTTACGCCGACGAAGTCGCTGAAAAGAACCAGTATTATATGTATATAAATAATAAATAAATATACAGGGCTATATGACACACGGGCGTCTGTTCCTATGGTAGATAACTTAATACCTGTGTTATAGGTAACTGCCGCCTGTTATACACAAATATTTTTTTTTAGAAATATATAAATACATACATATGGATAATACACCCAGACTCGAGGACCGAACGAAACGCAACAAAAATACCATCACTTGAAGTTACAGTATTGCACCACTTTTTGCCGATCTTATATCAGAAAGAGGTACGGGTACCCGAAAGCGCCGGCACAATTCGGCTGCAGACAAAAAGGACTGAAAGCGTGGCACTTTCTCTAATAAAATTATATTACCAGAAAACAGCGTGAAAAGAAATTTATCTCCACGAAAAATCTATTCCAGTTATCCTCGAGCGATAGTAGAAATAATTTAAAAAATATAGCTAGCACTGCAGGGAATGTTTGTCTCCTAATTTATTTTTCACATTTCAAACATGTACGCCGTAAACAGATGCGCTTATATTTGAGCACGGGCTCGTAGTATTGTCTGAGAAAACGCGCCGCTTTGTTCAACTTAAAGTAGCATTATGCACGCCCACGTTTTGTTTAAACTACGACGAGTAAGCAAAAGAAAAATCTTAAGGCATTACAATCTAGTACTTTGAATATGTTGTTAACACCCTTGACGACACCGCTCTAGACTTTACCGCGGTGTTTTTTCAACAAACGTTTTCAAAATTAAAACAATTGTTCTCTATGTCTCCGTACAATAAATGAATTTTCTTTAAGAATCGCGTTCTGTAAATTAATTATTTCTTGTCCGCTCTACATCTTCCTTTTTATAGGAATACTTTATTTTCATTAAATCCGAGTTATATATAGGATTACATAATAAATAGTGATACTTTGGATAGATAGAAGCGAAACTACCTTTACATTTATTAAAACCTTTGGAACTGAAGACACAAAAAAAGTCCTATAATATAAATGCAATAAAGTGAGACCTTCTTAATGGTACAAATACTTCCTTTCTCGTAGATGGTTGGGATTCACATCTTCATTGCCTTCCTGTTAAGTTTATGTACTCTTCTACTAACAGAGAAATCAGACACAGTTTTTCGGAGATATGGATACTTTCTACTAAATATCAACTAAAATATCACATAAAATTTGAATAATTACCTTTACTAAATTGCTTTTGGGGAAAAGAAATTATGAATTTAATAATCTGTTTTTTTATCGATTAAGTATAATCTGACATCTATATTATTATAATATTGTGATGATTTCAAAATTATGTGTCATTTACAATCAAAATATAAAGTCCTTACTAAAAAAACTTGTGACGAATTATCGCCAACTAAAACCTTTAAGGTGGTTAAATGGAAATGAACGGAGTGACTTTTTCAGATATTAAAAATATAATATGTTACACATATAGAATATGATGCCAGAGCCAGACATAGCTCAAAGTGTTTGTACATTTTTGTCCTTGAAGACTACAAAGTTCTACAAAATTTTGCGCAGCTAGTTTTATTGGTCCTCTTATGTAACAGGGGGACTACACCGCAGCCTTTCATGTCAGTGTCCATTCTTGCACATAAAAAAATTCTGCTCTATGGTCTTCTACAGCACTGTTACTGGTCTCCCCTACAAATAAACGCAAAGCGTGTAACAGCAATCATCTAATGACATAATTTGGTATTAGGTAAAATATAATGATTTCAGACCATAACTAATCGATTATTTATTTTTGCGTATTATTCTATTACAGTTGCTATGTAGGGTTTTCAGAAAGCTTTGGGACGGGTACTATGTACATGTTCCATCACTAAAGATGTTATTTTTGAGACACTAAATAATGTCTTTAGACCATCTTATAGCAAGGCAGTCTATGCTTGCTTATTAGCAGTCTGAGCTCTCAGTCGCGCGGTAAAAAATCTCTCGTGGGAATGCCCACGAGAGTTTTTTTACCGCGCGTTAAAAAAGCGTTTATATAGAACCTATGAAGTTTGCGTTCACACAACAGCACTTTTATAACGCGACTATTTTTATCGAGCAATGTTCATGTTCATTTTCAACGTTGTATGTATTTGTACATATATATTTTTGCATAGACGATGCTCAAAAAGTGCCAAACCCTGAGATTTAACGCAACGCTTTTTTAACTCTCGTGTGAATAAGTGTTTACTTATGGAAAGAAATGTTTGAATGTATTACGTTTTAAAAAGGTGAAAATAATATTTCTCTGAACTGCACCTTGGAAACAGATACGTCCAATCGCTTTATCCATGACGTTGCCTCAAAGATGAATGACGGTCGCCCGCAGCCAATATAGATCCCAGTATACCAGCTGGTAGTTTCGGAGCATCGACCCTTGTCGATCCGTAATGACGTAGAAATCCGTATTTATTCATATTTGTATCTAAGAATAATATATATTTTACAACAGGTAAAGACTAAAGAAAGTAACTTTTTATTATATATAAAACACAAAACACTATTTTAATAAAAAATATACTTATATATAATAACAAGTTGGTCTATTTCGGTGAAAGGGGCGAAGGTCCCGGAAAACTATATAGAAGTTTCAAATGAAAATAAAATAAAAGCCAATAAACTAATTATTTGTAGTGTTAACAATTGATTTTCGGACCATTTATTTTATTAATCATTTAATAAAGTTTCGGGTATAAAAATATGTGTTTTTACGAGCTTAAGCGAGCAATGTACGTAGGGTCATAAAATGTATACGATATTGCCCGTACGCGTTAAATTTTCATCGGGCTCGGTTCTGCGATTCGTGGAACATGTAAAATTTTACGATTCCTGGTAATATTTCCAAAAGAACGTTTTAAGCGGTGTATATTTGAGGTCGGTTCCCTACCAGAAAAGTTAATATATTGAATTTACCTATATCAAAACTAAAATTGCACAGCGAGAGCCCATATGTCAAATCAATTAAACTTTACAATCGCATGCCAGAATATATATGAGGTATAAATGACCTAAATATCTTTGTTCGAGAACTGAAAAAATATTTAATTGAAAATTCCTTTTACAATCTACAAGAATATTTTAATGCAACTTGACTATATATAATCATCGGTCTATCTCCGTGACTGTAAATTATAAATTGATGTAATACCCTCCCAGGGTGGTTCAAAAATATTGAATAATAATCAATAAACGTTGTGTGACTATAAACTGGCTTCTTATTATGAACCCACCGAGCTATAAGATGTAATTGGCCGGTCGCAATGGCGGTATTGGTGACATATTTCGTTAGCAGTGTTACTATAATTGATAACAGTGTGGTTAATTGTATACCGGTTTTGTCTATTGTCGGTTATAATGGCAGCGATGATAATGAAATACCGGATGCTAATTTAAGGAACGTGGAAAATATGTCCAGGTTTATTCACTTAGGACCTTGAGACTAATAAAGACGAAAATACAACCATGTGATTTGTATTATTTGTTTCACTTACAGTACAATATATTCGATTGTACAATTTTACGTGTTCAGTTGAAAGTGAGTGCACAGATTATGTTCAATCGGTTGCATTCGCTTGATGGATTATACAACAGCAACGAACAATTCAAATTGCCCCAGAATACTATACGTCACAGCTTTATGTGATATTTTTATGGGTTATCCGTCTTATATACTATTTGATATATACACTGTCAGCGATTGCTTTTACCAATAAAGCCGCCTTTGCACTATCATATTACCTATTGCTTAATCTGTATATCTCTATAATTGTTTTTATCTAAATGTGTGTGCAATATCTATCTAGCTATCTATCTATTTGTGAACAATAGCATAGCAGTATATAATTGCGAGCGATATTGAAATAGTGAACTTATTTAAACTATGTTTTAAACTACGACTCAACTCACAGGTATGAGAAACTTTTGTAATATGCAACTTATAATGCGCTCCGAGATGTACAGATTGTATTTGTACGTGCACCGATGGAAATTTGTAGCGGAACATCGCATTTAAACTATTTTATTTCCGTAACACACATTGCTTGTCTGTGCTTATTTATGGCTAAGTTGTTTAACTGTGAAATAATAAAGGATTTTCTTTACTAACTATCCAGATTAGATTGAGGAGGTCGTGGCCTAATCAGGTCGGCATTTGAGTCGATCGCTAAGTTAAGCTGCTCTGGCTGCGACCGGGTGATAGATGGGTGACCCATTCTAGCAGTAAAGTAGGATGTGCGAATGTTAATATTTTTATAAAATATGCAATAGACATAAAAACCATACGAATACCAATGCTAAACGATTTACACACACATGTATAAATTTAACTTTATAATGGTGTCAAAGTCGTGAAGACCGTATGTGTGCCAATTGTCAAATATATAATGACTAGGGCTTTGTATAGTCGACCAATAAATTTGTTTGCCACGCTAAGGTCGAATGTCGTTTGCACGTTAATCAGTTATAAGGCTCATTTTTGCTTGTTATACATTACGTTAACTTCTAACAATAACCTTTAGTAAAATTTCCTTTAAGTAGGAACTGTCATCCAAAATGGTAAATCACTTTCTTGGTCGTCTATACAAAGAATTAACGTTTTGTATACAGTTTTAAATAAGCAAAGGTATGGAAATCTATAGATTTGTGGCCGGATTTCGATCAGCTGGCGATCTCTAGTCGTTATTATTTTTAATTTTAAAAGGTTGCAAACTTATATAATGTTTTAGGATTTCATATTCACTCAGGTGCCCTTGCCCCTTGTCGTATAAAAAAATCTGAAGGTTATTATTATTATTCGACCTTAATTTAATTAACGTAGTCTACCATCGTCCCTGCCAACTAGTAAACGTTATGCAAAAATCTTCGACTACGCATATTAATGTTTCGCACGAAACGTTCATTTTCTTACGTTTTTCGCTTATTAGCCTCCTTCATTTGCATATAACAAGTTAATTACACCACGGCGAGGCCTATTATGTAAGAAATAAAAGAGCCACGCGAATTCCCTAACCCTTTTGTTGTTGCTGGACTTGGGAGATAAAAGGTTAGGAAAGAAAACGCGCGCGAGTGAAATTTTATCTCGTTTTATGTATTTTTAAGAGAAACTTTTGTCTTAAATTTTGTATTGTGTTGGGAAATGTATATATTTTTTTCGCATCGCGAAGGCGTTTTTTAAATGAACCTTATTTTTCTTAAAATATATTTAAACTTAAGATGCAGTTCGTCTTGCTTGCTTGAGTTGCTGATTCGATTCCAGGCCTGTGTTTGGATTTATGACGTATAAAAATGTATTTTGCATACATTTATCTAAAATTATGCATGGTAATACGTATATTAGTGGGCTGTTACCTACACAAACCACAGGCATTAAGTTGACTACCTTAAAAAGAAAACTGACCGTATATCTTATGTATATTCAGTCTTATAAAATAAAAAAATAGTGTATATAAAAGTGAAAGATCACCTGCATGACTAAACGGCTTTGCTTAAATCCGCGAATAAATATGAGGGAAAATCTATATTAAAAAAATCCCGAAATATACACCACCGAATCCGCCACCAAAGGGGGCTGCACAAGCGCGTTGTACGAGAAGAACCCTACAACGCGTTTTCCTATAATTTGGAATAAACCTACCGTGTTGTAGGGAAGATTACTGTAATTAGCGCGTTGATGTCTTTTACAAGTCTAAATATAACAATTATATGATGAAAGTTTTAACTCGATTTAATATTTTTTGCTTAAATAAAAATATTAAATATTGTATAAAAGATATGTATATCTTGCACATAATATACGACATATAGTATGTCACATAGAATCTACGTGGGACCTTAAATTTATGAGCATGTTACTAATTTATGAATGAACGGCAACGCAACTGAGAGCTTATTGGTAGAGCACATATCCATGCCCATAATTTGTCACTTATATAAAAACTCTGCCTAAGAGGATATTACTTCATTTGTCTTCTTAATCAAATTCAAACATAGAACTTATTTCTGTGTATTTTGAGTAATAAGCTTATCCAAGAGTTTCATCATTCATCTATTTCTGTTCACACTAAGTTTAAATTCCAGAGAGGACAACTGTTGAATAAACTTCATGTTACATTTATGCTGTAAACAGATCACCGCCACAATATGAGCCGATGGAATGTAGAAAGTGAGTGCTAGAAAGTGTCGTTGCGCGAGATTCTTTCTTACATCGAAGATATTATTTAATTCGGTCATAATTGTACACACAAAACATGTATGAATTATTACAGGAAATGGTAGGCGTGGGAAACGGATGCAATATGTAAGTACACACTTAAATATGCTACTTTAATAACGCACTAACTTTTGGCCGCAGCTTCGCTCGCATTTCCTAAACGTCATCAGAAACATAGTTTAGACAACTGACAAAGTTTACTTCGAAAAGATATTTATTTTATTAAGTGTAAGACAAAACTTATTCAAAAAGTATTTACTTAGAGGTCCACATGTCTGCGAGTGTGGATCTGGCACGATCACGTTCAAAACAGTCAACTTATCACGTCAATGTTTTTATATTTGCTTCAGAATTTCGGCACACTGTTTCCTATTGAAAATGGGTGTATAATTCGATATCGTTTATTTACAATTAAATAAAAACTAAATTTGTGCTGCACATACCACCTAGCGGAATATTACCGTACTGTCAAGTATTTAGCTTGTTATAAGAGCTGGTGCTCCTCTGTCATTTGAGATCGGAACTCCTACTCTTTTTGCGCCGTTCATTTCTGTCATTAACCATTTTAGGACTGACACGCATTGCCTTCAAATCGTTTTTGATAAGTAAGAAAGTATACATGATTCGCAACGACTTCGGAGTACAAATCAATCTGCCGAAACGCGGCAAGCCCGATGACGACATCATCACAATACAGGATTTATTTCTCAAAGACCGGCCTTTATATATATATATATATATATATATATGAACTAGGAGTAGTACACTATTATCCTATCCGTTACAATCAGACGGAAAATTAATTTAATTATGTACTGTCACTACCTTGTCCTGTAATAACGAACACATCAAAAAGTAAAATTATACAATTTGGTGCAGTCGTTTGAAAGTTATGCGCTTACATACTTTTTGGGAATTCATTTTTATTTGTATAGATAACTTCGAATAATACTACTACCACTAACTTGACCACTAACGAAGTGTATGTTTTAAGCGATATTCAGTTTTTTTTACATGCCCTTTGACGATATTTAAAGCATTCTGTCAATGTTAGGTCAAAGGCCATAAGGTTACATTAAAAAGTTTAAACTGTCAAAATCGCTAGGGTAACATAACACTAGGAATAATTTCAAATGGTGGCTAAGTTTTGACATTTTCTAATTTTCCGTGCAATTTTCTTGACTTTTTCTTTCAGGAGAACCTTCTTCTTTCAATAACAAACACACCAAAAAAAGAATTAGCGACATCGGTCCAGCCGTTGTAGCGGTAGCAGTGTGTTGAAAAGGAATTCGCTCTCCCCCGAGACCACTACGAATTAAATATAATTGGTCAAAGTTGGGAAATTTCTAGGCGTTCATAAACTATCTCATAGAAAATGAAACATCGCTTTACCTATATTAGAAAGTGATTAAAAAACTTAATAAGAAAACTCTATCACGGAACTGCAATGAGTTTCTCTTTTGTACTAGCCCCGCTATGGAACGATGCAGTTTATATTATAAAGTGTAAGAAGACGTTGAGTAAGTCGGCGGTATAATATTGCGTGGGCATTATGGTGGAAAATTAGTTTCACCGCCGCAAAAGGCTCTCGTTGCCCATAAAATATAATTACATTCGCTTTTTCTCAACTACGACGAGCTCCTTTCCTGAGCTCACTTCGCCATTAAATGATATCTTATGTTTTGTAGTATCATATTATACGGACAAGTTTTAAAGGCATCAATAGTGATTGTAGGGCTGCGAAGATAACAATGGCAAGTCATCTCGCTGCACTATAAAATCTAAAACCGCAAGTGCGGTCCATAACTGGTATCCGGTCATATTACGGATATCGGACGCTGAAGTTTGGATCGAAACTTCGAATATGAGCTATATTCGAAGTTTTGGACCGCAGAATAATATGTAATCGATTTGCACTCATATTATTTCAAACATAGTATACATATGTATATATATATATATTTGACTAGCGGACCCGGCAGACGATGTCCTGCCCGAACATTGGGCTACTTACTATTTACTTCTATTATCCTATATCATCCATTCATTCTTCGATTTTATTTTCACATAAAATGATCCTGAGTTTCGTACCTGTCAAACAATTATGTTCATCGCGGAACGGGAATGGGGACGGGAACGATATGGGTACAGGGACGGGGATGGCCACGAAAACGGGAATATTATTATAGAATGAAAGTAGTTAATAGAAAATAACCCGACGTTCGGTCGGGACAACGTCTACCGGGTCCGCTAGAAGATAAATAAAATAAAATAAAAAATAAGAACCGATGTTAGAATTAATGTTTTTAGATGAATTAGATTAGAAGACGAGCATAATATTATGTTGGTCTTCTAGTGCGGGGCTTCTCGCTTATGTCTCGTATTATCATTTCTAATTTGTAACCTTATAATTTTGACTTTGGTAACCCCGTAGATTAATAAGCTATGATAATTGGCCCTTCGTCCGATAATAGATCTGTATTTCTAAATTTTAAACTTTCAAAGATTAAATTTGCTATTGTTGAAAGTCGGTCGAAACTTGCAGGAATAGGCATGTTAAATGAACTTGATAACTCTTCTTTTAGAAGACCATAGGCAAAAGGTTTTTCGTCAAACAATAAGCACCTTATAACAGCAAGAACAAGTAACACGTTATAGGAGTGTGGGTGTCACCAAGGGTGTGACATTGTGTTAAACTGGGCAGGGGTGGGGAGGTTAAAAACTTTGTGACGACAACATGTCAAGATTTAACTTTTTTCTTTTATTAACACAATACTACGTAAAATATTGCAAAAAAAACTGCTGTTTTTAGTTATGTGTCTATCTCACAAATAAATGATGCCGTTCATAAGCAGTTCAGGTAAGGTACGATATATATAGCTTTCGGGTTGCAGCTTTGCACCGATTTTCCCTCGTATTGAAATAGAAATTGAAAATTTATTAGAAAAAACAAGTTTACAGGAACAATTGTAACTTAAAATTAGGACAACGTTGACAACTGAAAAAGTTAAAACTGCATGTCAGTTGTCACGCCCACCTCCAGAACTTAGAGCTAAAACAATGTTCCAGCTAAACATTATTACTTTAGAAAGTTATACATAAAGAGAAAAAAAAATTACGTGAAAACTTATAAATTTATAAACTATATAAATTCTTAAAAACTAAATATAGAATGTAAATTGTATATGTGTGTGAGAGACTAAGAGTGTGTATAATGTGTATGTGTGTGTGTGTGTGTGTGTGCAAATTAGTGAGAGTGTGTATTCATTCGCGGATTTACGCAAAGTGGTTTAGTATTTCTTGTAGGTACGTTATTTTCAAAAAATGATTTTAATCCCAGGGGTGGTTCTTCCTTTATCTGTCCGATAACTGGTCCGAGCCACTACAATCAAAAATAATAATTTTTATTTAAGCTTTTTGTTTTTAAAAACATAGTAAAAATATTTTAGAATTATTTATAGTACTGAGAATCAGCAAGAAACTCGTTAGGCACTTATTTTAAAATTAGTTCTTACAAAATTGAATTTCATACACTAGCATGTTAACTATAAAGTACAAAGCGACTGGAAACTGGAGCCACTCAACTCTAAGCAGGTTTATCTGCTGGTTATATAATTTAATGTTTTCTAAAATTTATATGAAGTTTCATGTCTTGACATTCTCTAAGCCATTCCACTTATGGCTTACCGACTACTAAACCACGAATAACATACTCCACTACACACAAATACACTAAAACTCTTGCCGGTTTCCTTTGACAGTACTTATTTGATATCTTAAAGGGACAACTGTCTTTTATTACCATTTATGTATATGCCGTTATGGTCTGTTTAATTATACATGCGAATTGTTACGGCTCTGTAGGTGGTATTACATGTCACCTTAAAGTCCGTCCACTTATGGCTTTATAAAAGTCAAACAATTAAATTGTTCTTTAAAATACATTGAAACAAAGATCGACCTGTAAGTACTCAGTAAATTGTAATGGCGGAGCAAGACATAGCTTCATTTGAATGATCATTTCAATGATCATCTAATGTGGCCGGGGACTTTTGTGGGACTTTGTAGTATTCAAGGACAAAAATGAACAAATACTCTGAGCTATGTCTGGTGCCGGCCTTATATGATGCGCATTAAAGCTTACCTTTTTTTTTCAACATCATAGTAGGAGAGGCAGCGATGCAAAATTTACGTAGTCTAGGTCAAGGCTCTAGTCTAGTACTAAAGCCTTGTCGGGAACTATTGGATTACTCAAAATAGGTGCAGAAACGAAAGAAAAGTTATATTATAGCCAGGTCATGTTGTCAATAGCGCCTGGAGCGTGGTTTTATGGAGCCTGTGATGGTTTTAGATACATTGCCTTGATAAAAGCGTCAGATTTCATGTTATTCGTAATCTTTAAAGATTTCAATAAAATAAACGCGCTCGAATATTTATTTGTGACGATTTTTTTACAAGTCTGTGACCCTCCTTGTTTCTTGTGTCATGCTTAATTCTTTATTATTTTTTTATTATTTTACAGGGGGCAAACAGGCAGGCAGTTCACATAACTGACTACCAACGCTCATGGACGAGGTACCGGTCTCTAATGAGGAGATCACGCCAACGGGAAATCTCACAAACCGTATGAAACGCGGCAACAATACCATCATTTGACGTGACAGCATTGCCGGCACTTCACGCCGATCTTATGCGAGAAAGAGGTACTGGTACCCGGACACGCTGGCCCAGCGTCCGGGTACCAGTACCTCTTTCTTACATAAGATCGGCGTGAAGTGGCGGCAATGCTGTCACGTCAAGTGATGGTGTTGTTGTCGCGTTTCGTTCGGCTTGTGAGAGCTGCCGGTGGCTTAAACTCGTCATTAAAGGCCGGTAACGCATCTGCTAGCCTTCTGGTCGTGCAGATGCGTCCATTGGCCTTCGGTAGGTGCTGCATTTAGGTGCCTGCTGCTTGCTCGTTTGCCCCTTTGTAACATAAAAAAAAAGAAGAATGTCACTTCCGCTTCTCCATCTTAGCAAACAATATATTTGCTAAAGAAACTCTTAAAACGTAGCTACATAAACTTCTTTATCAGAGGCAGCCAGTCTCCTTCTGTATCCTAGGGCTTGCAAATGGGACATTGTTTGAGTTGCACCGCAGAAACAACTCAGGTTGATGTTATCTGTGAAGCTTCCGTTAACCCTTGTTACGTATTCATCCGTACCAGATACATGTTCACTATCTCTTTTTCCTTATCTCCATCTCTTTCTAATATGAAACCCCACTACATTACATGGATGTAATGGACTATTGCAAAAGTGTGGGTTATTTTCTGTGTAGCTTTCATCACTTAACGCTCGATAAATAACTTACATAAAAATTATTTGTGTATGCCCACATTATCCTTCCACCAGTAACACTTCTTATAAACCTAACTCGGAATGCAACAGTCGTCAAAATACATCATCACTTATTTTCCTCTCAAAAAATTCCTAGCATCTTCTTTGAACCTTTATTTTACTGCATCTAGCGTAAGCTTTGATCCAATTCCTCACAGACCTTAGCCAACTCTGGCCATCGTTTAACACCGTATTAATCGATCAGTATAGTCCAACTATATAGAGCTTGTTCTATTACTCAGAGCGACAATAGTCCAACTGGATAGAGGATTAAATGGAGTCCTTAGAGACTTCAGCTATACTTAATCATAGCTCTGTATTTCAGTGGAGATTTGCCTTACAAAAGTATTTGGCAATCTCGCCAGGAATGACTATCACGTGAATGGCTTCGGTTATTCTTTGACGACAAGTATCAAATATTTACAAGGATTTTGTTGAATAATGTATTTTAATACATCTTCTAGCATCTTCTTTTACGTAGGTACAAATTTAAACATTGTTAATTCCCTTTTCAACTCACGAATTTTGGGAAAGTCACGTTGTTCTCTCTGCTTACTGACATGTTTTTACAACTTTTATGTTGATTTTACTTAGTCTTATAATTATGTACCTGTATTTGTAATGTTTAATTTAATTAATTCATTAATAATTTAATAATTATTACCTTTTTATCTAATATCGTGTACATATTGATCAAATGAGTATGCTCTTTTCTTGAAGGTCCCTAAGTCGTATCCGTTCGGAAATACCGAAGCAGGCAACTGATTCCACAGAGGAAATGGGCGAGGCAAGAAGTTTGTAGAGAATCGCACGGTTGTGGACTTGAGGACACCGATGGGTTGCAAGCGTACTCAAGAATGTGGCAGTCGTAGGTGAAATAAAGTGTTTTTATGCATTCATTTTTGTAACTCTTTTAATAAAACCAAGTTGTTTATACGCCTTTTTTACTACGTTGCCAACATGATCATTCATTGTGAACTTGAATTATGATACTTAAATCTCTTATGGTATTCACCTGTAAGATGTTAAAACCACTTATTTTATGATTGAATGCTATAGAATTTATTTTACGGCTTAGTTATATGCCAATCATATATGCCATAAGGTGACATCGGAAATAATTTAGTTTGGTGTTTAACTATTTTTAAATTTTCTAATTGTCCACCTGTTGGACGCCTTTGCGGGAAGGAAGTGGATTGGTTTAGATCTAGATAGAGGAGAGCTTCTCTTCCTTCTTCTTCCTTCTGCTGACAATAAAAAACACAATAAAAAAAAATTAGCGAAATCGGTACCGTCGTTCGTGCATGACGCAGGGACCAAGGGGAATATGTACCGATTTATATATATAGATAAAATCGTGATATAATCTCATAGCAATTTCAAAAGCTATATACCTTTCTACCTTCAAAAGGTCCACCTTTTAAAGGCGGAAAGGTATGGAACATGTTGAAATATTCCATCTTATTCTAGAGTATTATGCGTTCCAAACATATCATCTCAGTGAGTGCGGAAAACTCCGAGCCTTTGACAATATTTAGTCAATTCAATGTATTTTCTCTTTGAGTGATGTTCTTAAGAATTTTTCAAAAAAAGAATATGTAAAATATAAGGAGTATGGGTATAATTACAAAATAATCGAGCAACTGCGAGTCAGACTTGGGCACTGGGGGTTCCGTACCATCACGTATTCGCACTTTACCAGGCTATTTCAGAATTTATACTGTTCATAAGATTTCCTTTTATTTGACAAAGTCAACGCAAGTTTTTGTGATGGAACTAAAAATACGGTTTTCGGAATTTTCGTATCCACCAGACCAGCTTAAACGCGGTAAAGGCAGGACCAAAGAGTGTACCAGCAAAATCCTTGTACAACCTACTAAAAGACCTTGGCTTGTCAAGAACTATCATAAGTTCATTATAAGAAAGGACATATAAAGGCCCACTAGTAGGATCATACCGGATTTGGCTAGGCAGGGGAGGGAACACTGGCAGTGAAGGTCAGTGTTAGTGATCACTACAAAGAGTGCACTCTAAAACCTCTTCATTAAGGGTAAATTTAGGTCCTCTGGCATCGCATTTCGTGTATAACCTAAACATAGTAAAATATTAAATTATATTCTAATATTATAGTAAGATTAGGAGAGAAAAATTTAAAAACTGTCCATTCAGAAAAAGTCTATTAATTTTATTTAAATGTAGTCAAAAAAAGGAGGTTTGAAGCTTTTATCAAAATGCTTTTAACCTATTCCTTTAATAGAAATTTATAGGTACAAATAAATAAAAACCACACGACTGTTTGCAATGTCGAAATGAAATTATCTATTAATATTTTATATACGACGTCTTTAAAAAATAGTCTGTTTATTATGATTAATCTCCGATAGGCACGTACGAATCTCCTATTTTTGACGTACTGTTCCTCTGAAAAACATAATTAAATTCCGCGAACAGACGAGGACAGATAAAGTCGAGGGTAAGTAGGTAGTAATATATAAAAAAGATTATGAAGTTCTAAAATTCCATCTCTCATATGTACTGCCGGTTACTGTGGGACTTATCTCTTCTATTTATCTACAGCACCTGCTACCGGATTAAGTTTTTTTTTGCCGACACTACAAGATAAATGTGTGAGTGAGTACCTGCCCCATCCGCCGCCTCATTTCGAAAATAAATACAAATAAAACTACAATACACTCACCACGTCCATCACATGCAACGCCGGTTTTCTCAGTATCGAATTGGAATGCGTTCACATCGACGCGTCAATGGATAACGCGTGATTTGTAAGTCACGATAAGATACCCATCGGACGTCGAATGGACGAAACGGGCCGGTACGGGAACAGACGCGTCCCGTCGTTTGTTCGGGATTAGGAGCGTAGATAATTGTGCCGGCAATTAATTTTAATGAGTAAACAAATCGTGTTTTTATCGAAACACTGCTGGTATTGCGTAAAAATTCTCACTGGACAAGATAAATGTAGGTGTAACATTTCAAAGTTGATCTAAACTAGACAAAGTACATATAACTGTAAATATATGGAAGTTTCATGTAACTGGAAAATGTGTCAAAAAGATTTGCATTTTTCTTTGAATCCGGGGGGGGGGGGATATCTTTATTTTTTTATCTGTCCATTAACTGGTCAAATTCACTACGGGTACACGACAACGGACTATCCTAGCTGCTATTGTCACTCCCCCTATACCGTCTGTGACAGTAGTATTCTCATCCTTTCGTCTCTTCTCCATGTACCTTTATATCCTTTAACTCCATCCCTTTCCTTTACTCCTGTCTATCTAATTAGAGGTAGCGCCATGCTTGTAACCGAATTGGGCCGGCGCGTCCGGGTACCACGACCTCTTTCTCACATGAGATCAGCATGTCTATGAGATGTCTATGGGCGTTCATAGTCACTTATGTGAACCGCCTGCTTGTTTGCCCCTTGTAACATAAAAAAAAATCTTATTCATAACTACCTTTAACCCGCTGTTTCGCTTGCGTTTACGTAATATGTAACTTCCAAATTACCGCATTGAGCATGACATTTTTTTAAAATGGAAGTAAGCTATTCTTAAAAGATAGATATATGCCATCGAGGATTTCTTGTAAATCTATAAAAGTACATCCTTTCATACATTATTTTGTTAAATCTCAAAGCGCACCGTTTTCGATTAAAGCTCCCAAGCGGCGCGACTTTATCCGACTCGACAGTTATCGTGATATTTCAACTAATCTACATAAAACCTTAGCAAATTATGTACCTAAACCTTCCTCAGGAATCACTCTACCATTTGTTAAAAACCTCGTGAAAATCCGTTCAGCAGTTTTTGAGTTTATAGCGCACAAATAGACTTTGTTTTATTTAAAATATGTAATGTTCTGCATAATAATAAGTGTGTATAGATAGAACAAAGGTTATGGTAGATTGCAAGACCGTTCCCATGTCTCTGCCGCGTAGTGGTAAGGAGGAACTACCGTGATGTTTTAGTCGGTTG
>JANCMC010050420.1:19903065-19997233 GCA_024363005.1 Charaxes varanes
TGGTAGATTGCAAGACCGTTCCCATGTCTCTGCCGCGTAGTGGTAAGGAGGAACTACCGTGATGTTTTAGTCGGTTGGAATCCCACATAACCCACTGTTGGCCTTAGTTGGGGATGGGTACCCGTGCCGGGTTTCCCCACGTAAAAGACAAAAGAGACAAAGCTTCGAACTCTGTAGTACAGAAAGGTTTTTTACATTAATTGATCTTATTTTCAATAGATTCGATTGAACAAAAAAGATCAAAATTAGGCTTAGGCCAAATATTAATAGTTTTGAGGTACTAATATGATACTTAGTGCTGTGCTGCGTTGTATTCTAGTTAAATTGGGTTTGGTGTCTACAGTTCTAAAGGCTTTGCTCTGAAAACTTCCTTGCTGCTGCGTTGTTGGTCTTTGAAAAATTTGTTCCTCCTAGCGTTATCCTAGTTTAGGACAAGGGTCCGCTTAGATTGCAAAGGCTGCTGCGGGGCGAGTTATGAGGACCGATTGCAGTCATCCCCGAAACCCGCCACAATCTCACGACTAATATCTCTCAATGACGTTAATGTCTGACCCACTGTTTAACTTGCCTTCCGAAACACGGAGAAGGTCGGATATTTGAAAATTCTGTGTTAGAACGGGTCACCCATCTATCACCGGGCCGCGGTAAGAACTGCTTAACCTAACGATCGGCTCAAATGCCGGCCACCAATTACGCGACGACCTCCTCTAAAAGTTTAATTTAATACTGTTTATTATCGCGAAGGTCGTCGGGCCTCCGAGGCAACGAAAGCATTAATCTCCAAGTTGGCAACGTCAATTAAATCATTCCAAGAGAACAAACTGGATTCATTTGAAAATTATTAAATTCGGGTTCTTTAACGTAATTTACTAAATGAAATCTAGATCTCGAATTCACAGCACTAATTACATCGCCTTTGTTGCGAAACGCTAAAGAGAAACGTAAAATTTCGGACAAATTCAAGTCTCCCTCGGAATAACGAAGTAATTACAATAAAGGCCTAATTAATAAGGCACGTGACAGCTTTAGGAAGTCCCGCGGCCTCGTCTATAATCGTTTTAGATTTTCGTCTACAATCGTTTTAGATTTAGGGCACGATATCTCCTAGAGTAGAAGATCTTAATGTCTTGACTGCTTCTCTAACTCTTCTTTATTCCCCTGCTGGTGGTCTAACTTCTTCTAGCGTACTTCCACTTCCTTACCTTCCTCTACCGCATAGAACATCACGAGTAGTAATCGTCTTCTTTCTAGCGTTACTCCGGTCTAGTACCATACAGATCCATAATGGTTAATGGCTCTTATTGAAGAAAAGAATATTAATTTCTCATGGGCCTTTCTGTTAGCATTCTGGTAACACAATTGTCTTTGGTTGTCGACAGTATTTTATATTAGGGTCAACTGCCCGTTTGCTCTTTTTTAGAACAGCCTGTAATGTCCCACCGCTGGGAAAAGATCTCCTCCCACTTAAATTATTCTTTCCTATCCTGGGATACTGTAACCACGTCTTTTCCGCAAAGGCATCCGAGTCATTTCGCCACCTCTCCTTTAGCCCTTATCATATAAAAGATAATAATAGATTTTTAGAGGTTCTTTCTATAGCACAGATTTGGGTCTCAACCTTGGCAAGATTAGATTTATTTCCGAGACATTTATATGCACGAAAGTAGGTGTGTAAGTAAACAAGATGCAAAAATCGGGGTAACTGAAAACTGCTGGCCTGGCGTGAACTCATTAGCTATGTTGGCAAGGGTGCAGGGCGCGGTGCGCATCTTTTACGTGCCCCGAATGCACCCCGTCTCGCAAACAACCGCATTGAATTGGGAAGATGTTGAGTAAATTCTGTAATAACGTCGCTCCATCAAGGTTTCGCATACATAATTGAGTACATAGGGTCTAGCACGAACGTTATCGATAGATTTACTTACTTTTACGTTCCAATTTATAAATGACTTACATGGCTGTAACTTCGAACCTTCGGTAGCTGCAAATTCTGATTTCTTTAATTGTAGCAATATTTATACTTTGTTGTGTAAAACGTCAGCATTAATGTTTCATTCGACGTTCGGTTTCGAACTTAAAAGTAAGTAAAACTATCGAGAAAGTTCGTGCTAGGCCCTCAGTACGGCTTGAAATGACGCTATCCTTATTTAGAATTACAAATGTGAAAGTAACTCTGTCTGTTACGTGTTCACATATAAGCCACTGAAACAACTTTGATGAATTTTGGGTGTACAGATAGAATAGACAAAGGTCTTTGAAAAACGCCGCTGTTTACAAGTTAAAATTAATCGTGGCGAGTTGAAGGCCAGATCATATAAATAAAATATAATTTGTCGGAGGGGTGCTAAGGTCTAGTGAGTGAGACCATACTTTCATTAACAAAATCGGTTACATTAGCCTCAGAAGGGCACACAATAGACGCTCTCAGATAGTCGCTGTGGCCGAATACAGAACGGATGATGATGATGACGATGGTGGCGGTGGTGGTGGTGGCGATGATGGTGGTGGTGGTGGTGATGATGATGAGAGCAGATCAAATTTTTGTGAGGGTGGATACAGTTGTAATATTTGGCTATCTGCAAGCATATGTAGAAATACTAACCAGCCATCACGGGAGCTAGTAACCCTAAGGTTACGCATAACAGCGTCACTCCCATTTTGGTTCCTGTAACAAAGAAATTTATATATTACGTACACGTTCACATTTTTCCTTACTTCGGAATTAACGTGCAAGAGTAGAAAATCGACGGTTTTTCTTGATTGGATGGGATCAAAAATGGATTCTTAGAGTAGAACAAAAATCTTACTAAAAAGCCATCACATCCACATTCAGTTTCGAATAGTAAACTAATTTTATTTTGACACCACATTTATTTGTTTGCACATAAAAAGTAAAGATCATATAGTTTATTGTTGCACCGAGTGCACAGTGAGTTATTGCACGAGTGATGTGTTGATGTCCAAGCGAACGCGAGGGCACTAAATTAACACGAGTGCATTAATTGCTCACTTCAGTTAAGTGTTTTGTCTATTTTTATTTCAAGCACATCACTGTCTATTCGCATTTTTAAAACTTTTCTCGCTAAATATGAAGTATCAAAGTTTCACAATGGGAATGCCCGCCATTTGTTTTTTTTTTTGTTATTTTTGATGCAAAGCATACATTTTATATGTAACTTATTGGGAGACATTAAGCCTCTGTGGTCAATTGACATGACAATAAAAAAATTTAATTAATGAAAAACAGTGCAATAATGAGATTTCATTCAACACTGCACCGTTTTGGGTTCTAAGCAAAATACGTCTTTTGTGACCGGGTTTTTAGTGATTAATGATAAGATTACTACGTTTTTGAAAGAAACCTTTTATTCTTTACAGCTTCAATAATAAACGGCTGATTTTCAATGACCTCCTCCTCATCGCATGTACTTAAAGACAGTAAAAGCCATAGCAAATAATTGGATAAATATATAATAATGTACATCTTCTTCTTCTTCTTCCTAGCCTTATCCCAGTTAAGTATCAGGGTCCGCTTAGATTGCAGAGTATCCGGCTGTGGGGCGAGTTAAGATGACCGATTACCATCTGACGTCATCCTCGGAACCCCCACGGTCTCTACAATCTTACGACTAATATCACAAAGTAACATTAATCGGATCCCACTGTTTTGCGTGCCTTCCGAAACACGGAGAAGGTCGAATATCAAATATCAACCAGCGATAGAATGGATCATCCATCTATCACCCGGTCGCGGCAAGAGCAACTTGACCTAGCGATCAACTGAAATGCCGACCACTGATTAGGCCACGACCTCTTCATATAATAATGAACATATATAAACATATACATTTCGAAGCCTGCTAAATGTAGGCCTAGTCCATATATTTATAAACGTATCAATTTAACACTACTCGTATAATTATATAGAAGGCCACCAGGCCACTTCTCTTTACTGCATTATACTATAAGTGCTGCAATGTAGGTACATACATAACATTATATGTAAATAGATACTGTTTTGGGCTATCGAATATTCTTGTGAATAGTACCCGGACTATATATACTCATTAGAGTAAATTTTATATGGATTATGCCATATTTACTATTGCTTTTGTTACAATCGAAATTTACTCCAACATTAGTTGTGCAACCGTCTCTATTTAATGTTACTTAAAATCTATGTTTAGGACTTTTAAAAGATTTTTTTGGAGGTATTACCTGCCAAAGTAATAATAAATAAGTCAATAGCCAAAGCGCTGGTTACGTAACTGCTATATTATTACCACAAATGACGACACATGCACTCACAGACACCGATTCGCATGGTGACACATTTTGAAAGGAGTTTTTAGATTTTGCAATCATTTCAGTATAGTACTTCAGCCTTCATTATTCTGGCTAAACTTAGATCTTGCAATAATTTCACAATATTAATTTAACCATGAAAGAAAATTTCTAAATATAGTATACAGGTGTAAAATACATCGTACCGGATACGCATTTCATGGGTTTAATAGACTCCCCAGTGGTGAATTTTTTCGCCGGCTTTTTCTTCAAATGAACATTTTTATTTACAATTGTTTTCACTGAATACTGTATAATATTATTACTACTATCTGTCAGAATGCAATTTTAAATCACAAACAAATTTCTTCAATATTTTTACATCAAACCGCAATGTAAATAAAACTTATAAGTACTTCGAAAACTGTAACAGGGGTAGTATGGCGCGGTTCAATTGAAGGGTCTGTTTGTAAAAAGTTTTTTTTACTCATGCACAAATGGCTATATACAATACCCATAGCAAAAATGTATGTTAAAACACTTTTGCCTGTCTCTTGGGTTGTTTGTATCTTTGTTTCGAAATATCTCCAAAATTGCTGAACCCATTTTGATGGTGTTTTCACTTGCATATAGCTGATGTTGCAAGGAGTAACATAGGCTTCATAACTATTCGAAAAATAATTAGGATTCTGCACAAAAAACGAATACCCTCAAAATTTTATATAATCATTTAAATCACACAGACGAATTTCTGGGCTTCTACTTGTATTTAATATAACTTAAAAAAGTATGGACTACCTTTACGTAGGGGCCTAGTTTGTTGTAGGTATAATATATCCACACATTTAAATAACTGTATAATTAAATTAAAAATGATAGCCATAAAATTTCATCAAAAACATTGTCATGTAAAACATTGCAACGACTAGATCATACGGCGCGCAAAAAGTTATAAGATCTCTTTTAAAGTCACGCCTCTAACTCTAGTTTTCCTTGCTCTACACACCCTTACTCGTGGGGTTGTAAAGTCGTGTAGAGTAAGGGTGTTTAGAGAAACACCCTTACTATACACGAACATCTCTTTTTATAGAAAAAAAACATCCTTATTTATTTTTTATTTTTTTTATATATATAAAGAGTATTGTTTAAAAGAAAAACTTTTTACAGATGATGATCTATATATATATGATTTATATATGGAGATCTATAATGAGTAGTTACGTAGTGTAAACAGATCATACATATGTATGTACCACGATGATTTAATATCGTGGTACATACTTGTTACAAATAGATCATAATATTATTAAACCAGATAAAGATAAGCATAACACTTTACAACAAAGTTCTTCAGGTATTAACTTTGTCTTTATTTAGGAAGATATCACTTGGGGTCAATATTGTTCTGTGTTCTGAATATTTCAAAGCACAGTTATGTAGTAACAAACACAATCACGGAAGCCAAGTAACCGAGCATGATAATTAGCACTTTAATACTTCACAAAAAATCCGTTTCAATATTTTATTTATTTTATGTCAATCTCGACCACTATAGTCACCTTTTTTTTTTTAATGTTACAAGGGGGCAGACGAGCAGACAGCAGGCACTGAAGTGCCTACCCGCGCCCATGGACATCTGCACGACCAGAAGGCCAGCAGATGAGCTGCCGGCCCTTAATGACGAGTTTAGGCTACCGGGTTTTTAAGATTTAGTCACAAAGACCTAAGTTTAAAACCTCGAATTTTCCAGATGAGTCCAAACTGCGATAACATACTGAGCCGTCTTAAAGAAATTGATTTCGGGTTGCAGCATTACACCGATTTTCCCTCGTATTCATTCGCGGATTAAAGCAAAGTTGTTTAGTTTTTCATGCATGTCACGGATTTCCGCAAAGTAACGCCTGTTTCTATCAGTTATTTTTTAAACAACTTTACAAAAGGAGGAGGAGATTTTTTATTATTTTTTTTTAATATATGTTACGCGATGGCTCCGCCACTTATGATCCGATTTTGATGATTCTTTTTTAATTAGGTAGACCATACTTCTGGAGTGGCACTATATAAATCTTATCAAAATCGGCCCAGTGATTTTTGAGAAATAAACAAAATTCTAATAATTTATATACATATATATCCATCGATGATGTTTTCGTTTATTCCAAAACCTCACCTGTCATTGAATGCAGTGTGTTTAGTTGGCCTACCCATATTGACAAAATATATCAACTTTCCACTAAAAATTTAAAAGTAAAGTATTTTTAAATAAAAAGAAAACCGTCTTCAAAACACACCAAGGAACAAAAAAAAAAAATTAGTACTTTAAAAAGCAAAAAATAATTAGTACTTTCTTACGATTACTTATTAGACACCTACTCAAGCGTTGAAGTCGGTACCAAGCCAAAAAGTTTCCCCACTAACCCGATGCAGATGGTTTTCCCTAATCTGCACAGTTTTTGTTCAGTCTTAAAAACTTTTAGTTTAGTACTATCTGACACATATATTACAATCCCATACAACCTGAGCAGTTTTTGTGGTACACTTTACTCTATTACGCCTATAGATTTGTGCTTTAACATAGTTATATAACTTCATATCTAGATGTATTATCCGTCAAAAAAATAATATATGAAAAACTACGCGAGCCCTTACAAAGCTCAGCTTATTGCTAGTATAAAATGAAAACAAGTAATTATATTCTTATCTTTCCGATGATTTATAACACAACAATTAACCTCTTAGATATATCAGCTAATTGATCACTTCCTCAGAAATACGCCATATCAAAGTAATTGTTACATTAGTGATGCATATTCACATACTATAATGCCAGAGCCGGATATAGATCAAAGTGTTTGTACATTTTTGTCCTTGAAGACTACAAAGTACTACAAAACATTGCACAGGTATGCAAAGTTCCCGGCCACACTACATGATCATTGAAATGATAATTCAAATAAAGTTATATGTGGCATAACTCAAACAATTTTAATGTGAATAATAAGATCACTAAGGCACAAACAATGAGTAGAAAGATACGCTAATTCGGGCATCTCTTTCCCCCAAATTGAGCTTCAAATTGTGAGGTGAAATCATCCTGGTTCCGTGTGATCCAGATGTTACCTATAACACAGGCATTAAGTTTTAACATCAATATGTTTGATGAATAAATTCATAAGATTTTTTCTGGCCCGTTGGCGCAGTGGGCAATGACACTGCCTTCCGCTCCGGGGGTCATGGGTTCGATTCCCGCCTCGAGTCCGGGTGTATTATCTAAATGTATGTATTTATATATTTCAAAAAAAAATTGCGTATAAGAGGCGGCTTTTACCTATAACACAGGCATTAAGTTGTCTACCTTAGGAACAGATGTCCGTGTGTCACGTAGTCCTATATATTTATTTAAATTCGCTCACATCACGCATTCGTGTTTTATTAAGACGGCCCCAAAATCATTCTAGAGTTCATACAAAAGAATATTTCCATAGATATTGATAAAACGGTACGTACAGTGGACCTCGACGTCGGTGGTTTGGTTGGCGGGTGGTGGCATACCGTTGTTTGCGAGACACACGTACTTGCCAGTATGCCAACGTGATACGTTCGGTATGTTAAGCACGTGGCCACTCACGGACGCATCGCGCCACGAACCCTAGAAATGCCGTTTTATTGCATCCAACAAGATTAACATAGAATTATAATCTGTAATTCGATGACTCCTACGTAAAACATCTTAAGCCACATTAGCGCCATCTCACGTTTTTACGTTTTCCAAATGAACTTGATGAGTCTATTAAATGTATTAATTTTAAGGTAAATTATTTATTTGTATTTCACTTTGAATTTAATAGAGTTAATAGAAATCATCAATTTTATTTAGAAAACATAAAAAGTAAGATGCCACTAATGATGTTTACGTTACTTTGCGTATGGTAAACGCCAATTATCATCGGTAATACTTTCGTAATAAATTCGTATCTTTTGTAGTCTACTGTATTGAATCAACCTGAATAAACTGCCTTGCTGAATTTCTTGACATCCCTTCTACGATACGATTTAGAAACTCAGTAAAAAAGTCGCAAATTTTATTAGCCTCATTCGCACGAGAGCTATTTTATCGCGCGTCAAAAACGCGTAGAAATAGAACATACGAACTCCCAAGTTTTGTTCACACGGCCGCACTTTTGTATCGCGACGCTCTTTTATCGTGCAATGATTTATTTTCAACGCTATATTTACAAATACGCTATATTTTGGATCGACGACGCTAATAAAGCGCCAACGCTTTTTGAACTCTCGTGCGAACAAGGGCTTATTTTGAAGAGTCTGTGGAAGGACATTTAATGAAAAAGCGCAAGGTCATCTAACACGAAATTTCGACAAACGCAGGACGTATAAGGATAATATTTGACAAGGAGGTAGTTAATATACATCCGCTAAGAAAGGATTTTGCTATAGGGCTGGATCAATGAGGTATAAAGGGTTTCGGAGATTTGATTAGCAAATAACAAATACTTATCATTAAAAATATCTATGTCACCATCAATTATTTCATTGTATGAGCGGCACATTCTGACTAAGGGGTTATAATATGATGTATTATTTTTATGATTAGACACCTGTCTAAGAATTTCCAATTCGCTAATAACATTAACGATTATTCTATGCTGTCTAGTAGATACTTAAAAGAAAGAATTTCGGTCCTGTTTCAGTTGTAAGGAAGACAATACGTCCCGAATAATGCCTACCCAATATCAATTTAGACAGTCCGATGACGAGTACAGCGCGGCCCGCCTCCGCAGCTGCCGCATTTAGAGGCCTCTCCAGTGCCAGCGCTCGCTCCAGGATCTGCAGCGAACTGACCAGTGTCTGTTGGACATAAATCTGGAAGAAAAACAATATCAATGAATATCCTACTAGAATTGTGTAAATTACTAGTTTGTGATTCTGACTGGTAATTTGTTATAAAATATTCACTTGGGTTCTATATTGTAGCTTCGTGTGCAAGATAAATATGCAACAAGTGTTTACCTCCCCAAGCTCAAAACCTTTCTCAAAAGAGTACATAAATCAATTAAAGAAAAAAATGTTAGACAATTTGTGTTTTAAGTTGTCTTCACTGCATTAATACCATATATAAATGACTATTTATTGGCAAGTGTACTAAATAAGAACACAGTAATTACCCCTATAACCTAAAAGGTTTTCAGATTATAGGAAAACGCGTTGCAGGAAATGCGCATATTATAATATTATATATATTATAAAATAATACTAACGCGTTATAAGCGCACCGTGTTATACGGGGGATTACAGTATGAAATATAAAATGTTAGGCAACCCCAATAAAACAACTAAGCACTCTAAAATATTAAAAAATATTATTTCTCTCACAGCCTCTTAACTTAGTAAATTGGGGGTCGACTCGCTGGAATCCCCACCATCCTACTGCAGCTAACAAAGAGCTGATGACCTTGAAACGCCTGAACAAATCTTTATAAATTGTTGGCTACAATTTATAAAGATTTGTTCCAAGAACCATCTCGATCCCCCCTCTATAAAACACTCCTTGTTCGGGCTTCTGCCGGAACTTACTAATTAAAAAATAAAATAAAAACTAATTTAATAGATGAAATAAAATAATTCAGTTAAGACGCGCGGATGGTTACAAGATTGTTGGCGAACTGAGGAGTTTTAGATAGTTTAGTAAACTCTTTGACTATTAAAATGCTGAGTGCGTGAAGTGATGAACTATATATCATTTTCATAAAATAATTTTTTTATTTATTTCGATTTTTTTATTAATAATTTTTGAATTATAATTAAAAATATAAATTTTGTTCTACCAAGCGTTATCCTGGCCTAGTACCAGGGCTCGCTTAAATTGCAGACGATATTGCTGTAGTCCCTCGTTAATATGACCGACTGCCGTCTACCGTCATCCCCAAAATGCTCACAATCTCTTCAATGTCAGGATTAATATCACTCAGTGACATTAATCCAACCGACAGTTTTACGTGCCTTCCGAAACACGAAGGAGGTCACATATTTGAAAACCAGTATTAGAATGGATTACCCATCTATCGCCTGGCAGCGGTAAGAACTGCTTAACCCAGCGATCGGCTCAAATGCCGGCCACTCATTAAGCTACGAGGTCCTCCGCGAGTGGAGAGTGTGGCAGCGAGAACGTGAGACATATACCATTGTATTAAAAATATCTTTCTTTTTTTTAAAAAGGTCGAAATTCTTATTCCTTACTTAATATTATAAATGCAAAGTAACTCTATCTGTCTGTCGCGCTTTCACGCTAAAAGTACTGAACCAATTTAAATGAACTTTAGTACACAGATAGTCTAGAGCCTGAGAAAGGATATAGGCTACTTTTTAATGCGAAAAAATGGGTTGAAAGAGGCAACTAAAGGTTGTATGGAAATAGCGTGATTTTTTTAAATTTATTTATTTAGGTTAACTAAGTATCACTTACGTTAATACACTGAATTATAAAGACAAATATAAATAAACTAAAAGTAGTGATCACTTAAATGTAAACTCAAAATGAACAAGCTATTGCAACAAATTTTTAAAGCTAGAAGCTGGAACTTAATTTTTAAGCTGTTGATTACATATAAATAGATATGGCATTCAAAGTTTATAGAAATTCTACCCTTAAGGGGGTAAAATAAAAATAGGGGATGAAAGTTTGTATCGAAATATAGAAGGTTTATTTGAATTTTTTATATGTGCATAACCCGTCGTAAGTCTGAATATGAATTGTTAATAATTGAAGATTTTTTTCTTGTTTATGTTAACTATTATTTGTGTTATTTAACTTAACTATCGAAATAGGTTAAATCTGTTAACAAAGATTTAAGTATAGTAAATAAAAAAAATGTTTGCGACAAGAAACTAAATATTGGAGCTTTTCTGTTAAATAATGCTACAAAAACTCACTATTTCACGCGGACGAAGCCGTGGGCACAGCTAGTAAGTATATAAATAAACAAATATATACAGGACTATATGACACACGGATGTCTGTTTCTAAGGTAGATAACTCAATGCCTGTGTTATAGGTAACAGCCACCTATTATACACAAATATATATATTTTTGGAAATATATAAATACATACATACGGATAATACACCCAGACTCGACGCGGGAATCGAAACCATGATATTAACATGGAAATTTTCAAGTCTCTACGTCTAATAGTTTGGAAATGTTAGGGGGGAGGCTCTTAGGGGCAGACAGAAGGATGGACGGATAGAGCGAAATTATAAGGGGTACTTGTACGGAACGGAACCCTAATAATATAACATAATTATAATAATGCCTTGACACATGACAATCTTGTACCTTTTTTTAGATAATACTGAATCTTTTTTATCTAATCAAGCCTATCACAAATTCCACGTCTATCTTAGATTCAATAGATTGTGCATGCATTATTATTAAGACTGCCGCGGGCCACAAGAAAAAGGCGGGCCGCAAGGGCCTCTTGCGACCCGCGGACACGCGTTGCCGACCGCTGGACTATAAAACGAAAAGAATTTTCTTTTTAATGGATATTTCGCGATACTTCTTAAAAAAATACATAATTTCAAATTCTGTTTTCAACACAATAGCGATGACGTTGATATTTAACATAACAAATAGTCTGTTCATTTATCGCTGCTGATGTCAATGCAAGCGGAACGAACGGTTAAAGTACATTTTACATGAGCAGTAAATGCCACCCAATAGCTTACATTATGGCTTGTAGTAGGAGGAGGAGAAAGCAATGCTAAATTTATAGTCACTAAAGCATTGTCGGGATCTATTGGATTACGTATAGCGTTAGAATACTTCTTGATGATGTGTTTTAACAACTTTGTGACTGTCCCATTTTCTTATTTCACTCTTAATTCGTCAGATTGTTGAAATATAAGCCTATCTCCACGCCTTTAACGCGTGGCATAATTTACGGATGACTCCCATAGTCAGGGCCAGTCCTACCATAGGGCGAACGGAGCGGCCGCTACGGGCGCTGAGTCCCAGACGGCGCCTAATCTAGGGGCGACTCTTAATATGAGATTTTTTCAATATGTTTATTATTAAAAAATATAAACAGGGCATGTAATGGGGGCGCCATAATTGGATCTCGCTCCATCCTAAAATTTGCCTTGGCCCGGCACTGCCCACAGGCCTCGTAAAGGACACGATCACTGGCGTCATATAATGCAGTCTACTGGAGTGGGTTGGTATGTGGTATATAGTGATGGGTGGGTTGACATTGCATGTGGTGCTATTTTGCCTTCCTTTAGAAGACAAGCTTCTTCTAAATAACCCTGCTCTCCCAATGAGTGTGTACTGTTCGTAATTGGTTCCATAAGGTCATGTCTGATATTTTTTGACTTTTAAATTTTTAGAATTTTTAACCCCTTTTTCCATCCTTGTCGCTAGTTGTCACATTTTCGAAGCCACCTCCTCCTTGGTATCCCTCATAAGAACGCCACAAAGTCTTTTCATTATTTTTTGTACAAGGGGGCAAACGAGCAGGCAGCAGGCATCGAAGTGCCTACCGGCGCCCATGGACATCTGCACGACCAGAAGGCCGGCAGCGCATCTGCTGGCCCAAATTAAGTTTCTGGTAATGGAATTGTGCGTGGGCGATAGTCATTTATAAACAGGTGAAATGCCTGCATGCTTCAATCCCCACTTCGCTGCTAAGCTTTAACCTTAGCTGGAGAAGATACCGGAATATTAAACATGCCTTAACATTATTCCTAATAAGAATATTAGAAAAAGGAGACTATTTTATTGTTACAAGAGACAAACGACAAGTGACTACCGACGCCCATATATATCTAGAATACTAGAAGGCTAGCAGAATCCTAATATCCTAAACTACGGATCAATATTTTTTTGCGTTTTAGTATTGGTGTTTTTGAAGGCAGTTTTCTTTTTATTTAAAAATAATTTATTCCTATAAAATATCTCCATTCCAAACTCTTGTGGTTTCTATCTAGGTATATGTAACATTTCTGAATTAACTCGCATTACACTATTCAGGGCTTGTTATCTATTCAAATAAATATTCATTTAATTAGAGATAGCGCCACATATGCAGTCCTTTTTCTCACATAGGATCGGCGTGAAGTTGCGGCAATGCTGTAACGTCAAGTGTTGGTATTGTTGTCGCGTTTCGTTCGGTTTGTGAGACTTATTTATTATATATTTGAATTATGATATATTTGAATAAATTATTTTTTTGTTACAAGGGACAAACGAGCAGGCAGCAGGCAGATGCGTTGCGGACCTTTAATGACGAGCTCAGGCCACTGGAAAGTTCCAGTTATTTATTCATGTATATTGTATATATGTATGTATGTAGCAAGTGACGGTCACTTCATTATCTCTATTAATATCTAACGTTTTAATCCACTCTCCCTACTACTCTACGCTAACTTTCTCAAGATCTAGAACAATAATCGAAGAAATAAAATCGATCACCACCGTCACCATGATGAAAACTTTTTTTTTTTAAGAATATTAGTAATACCTTTTAGGTATGTCTAATATTCCCTTTTTCCCCTCCTACTAAACTTAAATAAAAAGCTTGTATTAGGAGTGGGTGCGACAATACCCCAATGGCGGCGGAGTTGGAACCGGGTACCTTGCGGATTTCAGTCCATACCTTATATTGTTGAGCTATTGAGGCTCTAAAACTAAAAAAGGATAATCATCATAGAATAAAATCGGACTAGAACTGATTGGGCAGGAAAGGTAACACGGACAGTGAAGATGAGTTTTAGTGGCCACTTTAAAGAGTATTCTCAAACCAACTTCAATCTTTAACCCAGGTCGTAAGTCCCAGCCTCTAAAGTTGTCTACCTTAGAAACAGACGTCCGTGTATCATATAATCCAATATATATTTATTTATTTTATTTATATTTGTTTTTATAACCGAAAGAAATCAAATCAGAAGATACATAACTCAAGTCTTTATTTGATTTTATTGAAATCAAAGTTGTCATCATAATTGCTAAACGCTAAAACACAGAATATCACTACTACGAAATATATATATATATATATATATGTGTGTGTGTGTGTGTGTGTGTGCGTGCGTGCGTGCGTGTGTGTGTATCACTAGGAAAGTAAGTGGACATCTGATATTTGAGATTTTTTACTCTTAGATCAAACGTCCCATTTTGCCGTATATTGAAAAAAGTTGTTTTTTCTGTTTATATGGTTCTATTAATTGTTCTTTTTTTAATGTGCAGAGATACACCAGGGTCATATTGCGTCCGATCAGTAGGCTGCAACACTTAATTGCATTACGTGACATTAGCCAGTGAATTGCCATTATATTACGTTAGTAAGTAACATGCTACTACCTGCATTGCTTCATTTATCATTGAATTCTTTTTTTTTTGTACTACTAGCAATCCTTTAGAGCAGGGCTCAGCAACCTTTTTGCAGGCAAGGGCTACATCGTTAAAAAGTTAGGCCACATTGTCAAGAAATTAGATATCGGTTGGCCACACTTGTAAAATAATTATATATAAATACGTATCTAGCTATCTATTCTTCATCTTCTTATCGATTCATTGACAAGCTTCATAAAATTAGTAGTTACATAGTAGCGGCCCACAAAGTGGATACATCAATGGCTCTATTTGACACGGGACTCGCGTTGCCGACCGCTGCTTTAGAGCTTAAGTTGATAAATTAAGGAATATAGATATTTATTTTTGTAATTGGCGCGACTCTGCCCCAAAGCTTCTACGGTAATTGACATAAATCTAGATATTTTGCGACGTTTTGTGTCACGTAGGACTGTATACTTACGCTCCTTTTTTGCCTAAACGTTAATGTAATTGCATCCGCTAAACTCGAGGTCAAATTACAGGGATGTTATTCACCGTGATCTTTTATAACATAGCTCTGTCACATACAATCAGTTGTCAGCTTTGGTATTTCCCAGCGGATACGATTTAGGGACCTTCAAGAAAAGAGCATACTCATTTCTCAAAAGTCGGCAACGCTTCTGCAAGCCCTCTGGTGTTGCAGTTGTCCGTGGGCGTCGGTAGTCATTTAGTTAACCACCTGCCCGTTTGCCCATTGTTTTGAAAAAAAAAACACTAGGGTGTGCGAGTGCTAATAATTTAAAATATGAATTATTCATTCACTAAATTATAATAAAACCTCATGCACACAAATTTTAATATATGCGCGTGGGCGGTGAGCATCGTCGTTGCCGTCGTGCGTGTAGTCTCTTATCTTAGTTGTCTGCTGCCTGCTCGTAACATAAAAAAAGTCTATGTTGCAAAATGTCGCGAACATTGTTGAAAATTCATATGTAACATTTTTGCTCTAAGTGATAATATGTTCCCATACGATTCAGCAGGAAGAGGAAGGCATATAACGCGCGAGATAGCAGTAATGCGACAGTGATGCCATTCCACATAAATTTATCCAGAGATATAGTATCTCTTCCTAAATGCGAGTGTGGGCGATAAAAACAGATAGGTCACAAGTATATATTATGCTTTTGATGACCTCTGTACTATATAGCGGGCGTATTATATGATATAGAAAACCTAATATATAACTTGCGACTCCGACAGACGTTGTCTTACCATCGCATTTAAACTTATCTCTTATTAGCCAATTAATCAGTCTCCTTTATGCCTTCTTCCTAAAACGTGACACTGGCCGAATGTTTTATGAAATAATTTTCGTGTCAGTAAAGATGTCTAGTATGTACGTCATCTATATGAAGTATCGAAGAAATTTGCGTATTATTAGTATTTTTAAATAATCTTTTGACTTTTCCTATCTTTCTTATCTTTTAAGCCTTTCCAGCAATAAGGGGAATAAGACAAATAGAACGGTTTTCAAAACGGTTCAACCATTTCTGAGCTATATCGAGACTAATGAACAACGATTGATTTTTAAGGATTAAGGTTAAGGTAGTTCCCTTTGCCAGTCTCTATTGTCCACCATAGGTGGAATTAAATGTTAAATTTTAGTTTAGTTCTAACTTTCATTTTATTTTATATTTCTATTAGTTGGTTAACTTTCCTTTTTTATAATTGTTTTATTGTACCGATTTTTATATAAATAACTGTTTAATTAAGATATTTTTTATTAACACATATGTTGCACGCTATAAGCGGAATTTGGCTGTACCTTTTAACTATAAGACCTTATGTAAAAACCCAAATTCGCAATAAAGATATTTGATTTGATTTGATTAGGATTCGGATTTCAGACTATTTTTCTCATTTCTTCAACCGTCAATGTCACCGTCCTCCGTTTTTGTGTGACAAAATGTGCAAACCCTTTGTTTTTATGAAACCAGACTGTGAACAGAAAACAACACAATACATTCTTCTCCGTGTAAAACCTAATGGTTTCTGAGGAGTCTAAGAGACCACTTTGGCCCCCAACAATGGTCCTAGCTGTAGCTCGATTTCTGCTTTCTATGACTTTTTCAGACATTTCGGCACCATACTTATAATTTCACCATACTTACTTTAAAATGTTTCAGCTTTAACAAATACGAAGTAATGGACATATTTAATGACCATAGTTGCTCGTGTGATAAATATAATATTTTCTTAAAACAGCCTTCAAAGAGGTGGTGGGCACAGCAACTCAATTTTTGGCCGATTTTTAGCCAAATGCGAGTTTGCGTATACACTTATCATGGATATACTACATTCCTATAAATGGTACGTCTAATATAATATGATAAGGATCAAATGAAAAAAAATCGTACGAGTGGGGATGACGTCATTTGACCCGATCTATTTAAGGCCAGGCGAGTCCACGGATCGGGCTTTCTCGAGGACCTCGCTGTGCACTCACGCACTGCCGAGGACTCGTATCCGTTATAATCCCCCCCCCCCCTCGCGGCGTCACAGGGGCCGGTCGGTCTCGTATAGTAGTGACCCCCCTGTGGCGTCAGGATCCACTACATGAGACTCCCAAGATGGGATCGACCCAGGGAGGCCTTCAGCCTCCCTGCGTTCGACGAGGTCGTCCTAAGAAGGTCCCTATCCGGATGAGACCTTCTGTCCCCCCCCCCCCACTACCAGTGACGTTGTCAAGGCCATTAAGGCCAACAGCAAAAACCACACAATAAAACGGACCGGGCATTCGCGCGTAGCTCTCGTCGCGATAGGTTGTGCCTTACGTTGCATAATTATTGCAGTATCGATAACGGTGTGTTTAATTAACGTTTGATTGTTTGTATCCGTAATTATTGCCAAAAGTTTGTTAATTAAGTTTGGAATATTGTCTTAGTTTGTACTTTTGAAAGTTAATAAATTGATTTGTAACTTTGTTATCCTTTCTTTGTCTTTTTTTAAATTAATTTCGACCATAGTTGCTAAATATATATACAACTTTGAAACATTATTTTTTGTAAGGTATTGGATATAATATTATCAGGCTTTCATGATCTCAATAGACCGTGAAAAGAGACGTCAAATGTCTGTTAGATTGGTGGGCAAACCCATCGTACCCACCAGGGTGGATCCGCGCCTGAATTAATGCCAAATACAGAAGAACTGACATTACAAACTCTTATGACACTAAAAGATTTTATTATAATAAAAGTAATTTCAGTAAGGATACCGTTTCATTCCTTTGTATTCTATGTGAGTACCAGTTATTATATAAGAAAACCTACTGCACCTGGCTCATAACGTAAGGTATTTAAAGGATTTTCTTAGACATCTTGAACTGAGGCCACTGACCGGAGAAAATGGAACGCGTGGCAAGTTTAACCACGAGTAGGGTTACCATACATGTTTAATTTCTTCGGATACTTCCTGTCTTAAAGGACGACATGCTTTTATTTGGTACTAACTGTTGTTCGAAAAGACTTCTTTCAAAAGGTTTTTTTTATATTTTTTCTCTATAGTCAAACTTTAAGGAATATACGAAAAAAATTAGCCAAATTGGTCGCACAGTTCTCAAGTTCTGCGCTGACCAACTTAGTGAGAGCGGCCTATCGTTGGTACTATAAATTAAACATAGGTCTTCTTCTTCCTAGCGTTATCTCGGTCTAGTACCAGGGTTCGCTTAGATTGCAGAGGATTTGGCTGTGGGGCGAGTTAAGAAAACCGATTGCCATCTGACTTCTTCCTTGGAACCCCCACTGGCTCTGAAACCTTACAATTAATATCAATCAGTGACAATAATCGGGTCCCACCGTTTAACGTGCCTTCCGCAACACTGGCGAGATCGAATATCAAATGAAAACGCCAATAATAGAATGGGTCACTCATCTATCACCCGGTCACGGCATGAGCTACTTAACCTAGTGATCGACTCAAATATCCACCACTGATAACACTACGACCTCCTCCGTTAATACATTAACAATTTTTTACCTAATTTTAGTAGACCTGCAGCAATTAATTTGTTTCTGTATTTTATTACAAGCTTTTATTTACTTTCACCGGAGCAGTAGTTCCTGAGATTAGCGCGTTCGAGCAAACAAACTCTTCAGCACTATATATTAGTATAGATTTATTACTTAATTATTCCTTATTAAAACACTACAACTTAAATGATCAGCTTATGTTTATAGTTTTAAAAAACAAATTCATTACTGTCTATTAGTAGCCTTGATTTCTCTTGAAGAGAACATAACACATACACCTTCGTTAAGGTATTAGTACAAACGCCAGTAATTCACGACCGATCCACAACCATTTTTACGTTAAGAAATTCTATTCTACAGTTAGGAGCTTAATAAAATCCTCCATAGGACTTAACAAAATCCTGCAATCACACAAAGTCATTAATAAATGTCAAGTGGCAAATAATTCCCACTTACCCTTTTTTACTGGTCACCCTAGTGATATCTTTTGAGAAGGCACGTGTACATACTCCACGAGAAAATACTGCAATACCTATACAAGTATGTAATTTAATAATTTCGCAAGTCGTCGACATCTCACCCCATCTATTTATGTATAATTTGTTCAACTTTATTACAACTATTATTGTTTTTGTTCTTTTTTAATTTTTAGTTTGTGTTTTTATCTTTGTTGCCTCTTTTGTTTTTTTACAAACTGTTTCTCTAACCTAGTGATTTCTAGCATGTTGTGGAAACCTATAAGTGGGTCTGTAATATAGCACAGTATTTATATGATTACTAATTTAGTTTAAGTCCATATTGTATTACAGCCTGTTGGTGCCTTAAATAAATATATAAAAATTAATCCCAATTTCCCATGGTCACGTTACCACGCGTAAACAGCTGGACCAATTTTGCTAATTCTTTTCGAGTCCTGTTTGTCACTGTCAGAAAAAAGTTCTTATGAAAGATAAAATTAAGAAATTTGCGCGGAAAATTAGAAATTTGAGAAATACTTAACTTCTTTATTAAATTATTTCTAATGTAACTTTACGCATTTGACAATTTTAACTTCTTTTAATGTTATCTTATGGCGTTGACATAACGTTGATAGAATATCGTTTAAAACAGATTATTCGGTTTATCTTTTTAATAAAAATGGATTTCCAAAATGAACGGAACGGAATAATATTATATTATAAAGGAATAATGAGTAAATAGGTAACCCAACATTGGGGCATGTAGTAAATAGGTCCTAACGCTGAGGCAAGACAGTATCTGCAGTTTTTTTTCAGTCTTATTTCCAATACCCATGTTTATCCCCAACATTACAAATTATTAAGAGTGGTTGGCACCCATTTTTAAGTAAATAATAAAACTTGTATTAAGTGGTTACGGCTATTCCTAAATTCTCCTAATCATAGCTGTAATAAATATTTACAATATAGAAATATTATTAATGTATATAGTGACCAAGAAAATACTTCAGCATTTTGGAACAGCTCCTAGTCAAAGTAAATTTTGCTAAGGGTTATTCATAGAAATTAACGTATTGCATAACAAGCAAAAATAAGCGTTTCATCTAATTGACGTGCAAACGACATTCCACTTAAGCGTGGCAAACCAATTTCTTGGTCGACTATACATACACTAACAAGTTTTCACTTCCAAAAAAGTAGAAATTCTAACCTAATTACCCATTCTGTATCATACATATATTAGGTGCATGTATTGTTATAAATTGACATTGTTCGAAATCATCAGGAGGACTTCCTGTTTAGTATTACGTACGAAAAAATTACTTTGTTACTTATTTCCTTCTGTGGAACTGGGTAACTATATTCGATACTAATCTGAGTTTTCGATCGGTGCATGACTTGACGGATTTGGGACCGCAACGATACAGCTTGACAAGTTTTCAGGCCAAGCTATTAATCATGGTGAAGTTGGAGGTGCCGTTGAAACATACCTATATATAAGTATTACACATTTGAAGCCGGAACTACACATATGAGTGTCGGATCCAGTAACAGAAGTCGTTTACTAACTTACTTACTTTGCCTATAAAAAACGAACAGTGGCATACCGGGAGTTTTTTTTTTATGTTACAAGGGGCAAACGACCAGGCAGAAGACAGCTAAGTGCTTACTGACGCTTATGGACATCTGCACCACCAGAAGACAAGCAGATGCGTTGTCGGGCTTAATGACGAGTTTAGGCCACCGGACTAAGATCGTTAGCATAAATGGCGAATATAAATAAACTTTATTAAATTTAGTGCTGTGAATCACCCATGCGATGGACCGACCAAATTAAGACCGCTGCGGGCGGTCCCTTACATGAGTGCACCAGGCTATCGGGTGGCAGAGAGAAATGGCGAGCTGTCGTTGAGAAACCGACGGCTTCCTTTGACAGTGTGACTACGTGATGACCACGACCGCTCTACCAAGAGTGTATCGAAGAAGAAGTAAGATAAATCCATCGCTAACCTCTACCATCAGTAATCTGTAGATTTACATTCATATTAAGTCTATATGGAAATGTTTTAAAACGATTATAACATATTATACCATTATTGGTATAAAAAGTATGTCTTACTTCTGTAGATAGCTCACGGGCACGATTTGGTAGACGCTGTTTTCGTCTAAACTCGGGTCGGACCACCGGCTGGTATCTTCCAATGTTGGCCACTCGGTTACCTGAGTATAAAAAAATGTAACAAAAAATTTAGAAGAAATACATTTGGAAACTTTACTGCTTAAGGTACAACGAGAGAGATATTTTAACGTGTACAGTGCAATCACATTTTTATGGTAAGTGTAGTTATTCGAATTTTAGTAAAAAAACTTTTTAAATAATTTTAGAAGTAGAACTTTTTTCGCACGTTTGACTTGGGGAGTAACCTTGTGTGTGTGGGTGCCAAGAGCGTTACGAAAGTGTGATCGGGCGAGACGAACATGCAGATGGAGCTAACAAACTTTTACTTCAGTACTGCCGTCTAAAGCACAGTCGTTTATTTATTTGTAGAGTAATAGTTTGTACTGAGAATTAACAACTTTAGAAAATATTTATTGATAAAATTAAATTTGATAGTTATCAGCTCACAAATGGTTTAAATTATTAAATTGCAGGTAAATAAATATATACACGATTATATGATACACGGACATCTGTTTCTAAGGTAGACAACTTAATGCCTGTGTTATAGGTAACGGCCGCCTGTTATACACAAAAAATTTTTTTAGAAATATATAATTACATACGTATGGATAATACGTCCAGACTCGAGATGGGAATCGAACCCACGACCCCCGGAGCAGAAGGCAGGGTCACTGCCCACTGCGCCAACGGGTAATACTACTGATATAATATATCATTATATTTTTATACTCACACTGTGTGTAGTAGCGCTAATTCTGAGTAATTTCAGGAGCTCCTCGAGCCGCTCGTGGACAGGACGGCCCGGAGCCAACTCTGGCAGGTTTGGATCCATTGCCGGATCTGTACCCAAGAAATATGTACGTCCTGCTTCTGTCACGAACATTATATTTTCATTAATATTTATTTAAAGGAAGACCTATCCCAGTTGACTGGTGGTTTTTTAACTGAACCAAATAAGTTTAAAGTCTAAAAATACAAACTTTGCAAAAGGGGTGACAGGCATGTTAAAGTATTCCTAGTATCGCCAAAGGATATTTGTTAGGTATGAAAAGGAGGAGGTCGTAGTTTAATCAGTGGCCGGCTTTTCAGACGATTGCTAGGTTAAGCAGTTCTTACTACTGCCGAGTGATGGATGGGTGACCAATCTAGCAATGGTTTCTAAATATTTGATCTCCTCCTTGTTGGACGGCACGTAAAAAGTGTAGTGATTAGCGTCCGTCATCTTAACTCGCACCACAGCTATATACTTTGCAATTTAAGCGGACCATGAGACTAGACCGTTATACAGGTCTAGTCCCAAGGTCCTAGTCGAGTAGAGGATTCTAAAATCTTAACCAACATTATTAAATGGTAAATCATCTAGATTCTAGACATTCAAAGAACACGTTCACGTAACATTTCGAGACTGTATCAAATCTTAAATTAATTCAAGTGCTTCTGTCGGAGTGAACGCCACATTTTGGTCTATTTAAAGTTGCAAAGTTATCTCGTTAAATGCAACAAACTTTGTTTGGAGAGTTTCAGCTCTGATTTGACATCCAGCGCTACAAGACCTCCGGGAGTCGGCGCTAATTCTCTCTTTATATGCACTTATCGTCATACAAAATGTATGAACTGTGATAGTTGATTATAAAGCTATCTTTGACTCGATACCACAACATTATTAAGAGTGAACGATCGGAATATAAGTGTTAATTAACTCTTTATATGCTCTTAATATCAAATATCGTAGGATAAAGTTACTTTTGTAGATGACAGGTACTTATTACAGAGACGAATTATTCTTACTTTGAACAATACCTCAACACTTTTATAACCATGTTAGCCGCTGCTAAATAACAAGGGCAGTAATGTCAAGTAGAAAGGTTACACCAAAGGCAAACTAGATGGCGCTGTACGGATGACGAAGACGGCAATACAAACGCTCTATACAAATATATAGACCTTCCGACGAATAACTGTTGGTGAGGTGCGGTCGCCCCGGGCAACTAGAGTATATCCTGATGATGCTTCGGTGCCCCGGGGCTTGGCTGGGTTTCAGCTCGCCCCAAACCCCCCACCCGTTGACGCCGTGAAGGTCACTCTGACCAATAGATTCAGAAAAAAAAAATTCTGAGATTATTTCACTTAAGTCCTTGAGACAATTGGATGAAGTCTTTGTATCATTTATCTCCAACAATTTTATTAAGATATAGCTTGATGTATACGCGTGTGTATATTCCGAGTAAGTAGTATCGAGCGATACGTAAATTCGTACCCGTTTCTTCGGTTCACAAAGGTTTCTCGGATCCCAACCGCCTGGCACAATCAAGTCGTGTAAGGTCAGGGAACCGCTAGATTTAAGAGGATATAGTGGCGTCTCGATATCGAGTCCCAAACTTCTTGTTCTTCTAGTCTTGCTAAGGAGCATTATCATAGGTTCATAGGTCGGATGGTATAACCTTAAGGATTATAGTTCGCGTTGCGCTTAAGCCATCAAAATTGATTATAGTTTTATCAGTTTGGCAACTGAATATTAATCAATAATCTCTATTTCTATAAACTTTAATTAATATCTGATTAATCGCGAAATCTTAAAAAAATGGAATAGTGAATTTTGGATTAGATAAATGGAAGGATTTTGCGCAATAAAACGGACATTTTTATTAAAGAAAATAACACATTTCGTGACCACGTTTTTGAACCGCTGGTTTCATAGCCGCAGCGGTACTGGTAATGGCATGAGATAAACTCGCATGAAGAATACTTAGTCCGCATTACGTAATATCTGCTGCTCCGATAAATCCTCGGAGCTTAGACTAATTAAAACCTTTACAAATTTATGGAGGAATTTCTAATTACACACACACACACTTCCTAAAAAGTTTACTTTCTCTTGGAAATATAGAGAAACCAGAGTTACGTGTGTGTGTGTGTGTGTGTGTGTGTGTTTCTTTGCGCGCGTGTGCGTGCGTGCGTTCGTGCGTGAGTGCGTGTGTGTGTGTGTTTCAAAGACGTTTTCTTTCTCCCCAATAAAATCTTGTAGATCTTATACAAAAAGCGAAAAATAATTTTTCACGAAATTTCTGAGAGACTTGAAATTTTCCATGTTGATAGAACATGCTAAAAAGTCATTAGAAAAATTATTCTGAATAAAATAGGACAACAACTTTTGAAGTTATTTAACAAATACGTTTGTAGCGTATCAGTTATAATAATATTTCCATCCCCGTTCCCATTACATTAGAAATATACGTTTAGGTATTCTTAAAGTTTCTAATTTTTCTCGGAACTTTTAAATTTTTACTTTCATAAGAACCTTCTCTTGACAATAACAAACACAACAAAAAAAGAATTAGCAAAATCGGTCTAGCTGTTCACGCGTGATCGCGAGACCAAAGAAAAATGGTTCCTTTTTAGGAATCCGTCGTAGTATTACAAGGAACCGTTACAATATACCTTATTTAAAAAATTCAATTATAGCGTATCAGACACGGAACCCTTCTACGCGTGTCTTGACACGCTCTTGGCTATTTTTTGTTTATACAAAACCATCTCCAATTTATCTTTGCTAACTAAACTCTATATAAAGTTTAGCTGAATTTCAGCAGACACAGCGTTGTCTCATAACGTAGATAATAATTTATTAAACGCCCCGGTAGCTCCTTATCACAAAGTCATTAGCTTGTATACATATTTCCCCTTCCTGCTTATTTTGTGATGCAAAAATCATGAATAATTTGTGTTCTGGAGCGTTGGAGATCAACGCTGAAGGTCGCATTTGCAAATTAATCTTGTACCCGAAAAGTAGAAGAGTAGATATACTTTGGAAGCCCCTTCTTCTACTCTAACCCAGCAGACACAATCTTGTCCGAAATTTGGCTCGTTTGCTATTAGACAGTGAACAAATCTTATGTGATTTTGTACAAATGCGTCATATATTTGAAGTATTATGAAGTAGAGGCCAAATTTCCTATTTTTGTAGTTTTAAACAAACTTTAGACGAGTCAAGTGATGGTATTGTAGTCGCGTTGCGATCGGTTTGCGAGAGTTCCCGGTGGCCTGAACTCTTCTTCAAAGGCCGGCAACGCATCTGCGAGCCTTCTGGCGTTGCTGATGTCCAGGGGCGTCTGTAGTACCTTAGGTATTAAACCTTAGATGGTTAGGTGCCGATATGGTATATGACAAGTATACATTTGTGTATATCGCTCGTAAGTTATTGAGAGCTATGGCGGACAATACCGAGCGGAACGGATGGACGCATCGGAGCGGAAAGGCAGTGGGTTCAATGCACCGCTGTGGATACACGTCACGTACATTGGAAATGCACTCTTTTTATTAAAATGATTCATTTAATACTATCAAATCCGGCTGATATCCAGTGCTGAAATCAAGATATGGTGCTGTTTAATTTCAGCTGGACCAGCCGTTACTGAGATTACCCGTAACAAATAGATGGAGAGACATTGTTTTTGTTTTTCATGAAAAAAGAACAATGTCTCTACATGAATGTTATAGGCATAACATTTATGTTATAGGTATAACATTTATCAAAAGTTTTAATTATATGTGTAATTTTGTTTTATATATGGCTATGTAATACTATTTTAGGCTAGCTGCTTCACGCGACTTGCACCGCGTAAACTTGCGAGAATGTTCGACCTCAATAATCGGCTTTATATATATAGATAAGTAGATGAAAGGGTTAATAAATAACATGAATAACGGGCCACCTAAAAGAAAACTCGATTGTACTACTTTCTCTGAGTTATATAGATCTAGGTTTGTGATATCACGGATATAATCATACATTTATGTGTGATAACCTTCCGTGACACGGCCTGAATTGTATAAGACTGGATTATTAGGTAAACTAGGACATCAAGATTAACAACCACGACATCAGACTCGCTGTATGAACGAAGACATTCTTCATGTTCCACTTCCACCTACTCAGTAGATCCACATGCTACTTTAATTCAGGGAAATTTGTTACATTGGGTGTATATAACTAGAACATATTAGAATCTATTATAAACTAAAATAAAATTTAAATATTTTAAGAAACACAAATGTTGCTGTTGAATAAATGAATTCTAATTAATGAGTTCAAGGCGTTAACATGTACATGTAACACGTTTTGTGTAATGCGTTTGTAATTATTAAAAATGTTTACACATTATTTCGCAGCAGTTCAAATTAAAAAAGTTTCCTTCTAAGAGACATTTATGATGAATACTTTTTTTGGTGATTACAACTTAAATTACTTAACAAGATACATTTTTTTTTTCTCTATTGCACAATTTGAAAAAGAAAACAACTGTACAACAAGGTGAGCTTAATGCTAAAAGCATTTTCTGCCAGCTTACCTAACCACGGATGTACAAGAAAAAAAAAGTATATATACATTCCTTTATCATTATCATTCGTTCTTTGAGATTCGAACTGAGTACTGTATGATTTTAGGTTATTCTTCTATGGTTGTTATAATCTATGAGGTGTAAGTTTGACACAGGTAAAATATACTTCTCATCAGAAAAATGTGTATATTTTGGAATATATATCCAAAAAAAACAGAAGTGTTTCGATTTTTCTTCTAAGAAGAAACCATCGCAACCATTTATAGTACAAAAAAAGAATTTAAAAAATTTACTTATTCTTTGCATTTCTCCCTTAATTTTATACTGTTTCTAATATATTATAATATTTCTGTATGTTTTAACCAAGATATATATGATTCTGAAACACTTTCACTATTGACAAATACAAAAAAATAGTTTTGGATGAACTAATCACCAATAAAATGTATTTTAACGAGAAGTACTCAAGAGTTAGTACAAACTACACTATTACCGCTGCAGTGAAGTAACAAAGAACTAAGCTAGCGAATCATGTATTCTCCCTTTTTATTGTAATATTGCTTGGTAACTACTCAATTAAGATAATGTGAAAACATAGTGCAACTACCATTTTACTTTAATATGCTCATTTAGGATAAATAGGTGCTATTGAGTATTAGAGAAAAATTGCATGTATATTATAAACTCTTTAATAAAGTTGCTGTCAATTAAAAACATTCAAAAGTATGCATTTTTACATATTAATCTTTCTTCTTCCTATCTAGCTTTATCCTAGTTAAATACCAGGATCCCCTAAGATTGTAGAGGATATGGCTGTAAGGCGAGTGAAAATAACCAATTGTCATTCTCAGAACCCCACTATTTCTGCAACTTTATCACAAAGTGACATTAATTGAGCGCCACTGGATTACGCATTCAGAAACATAGAGGAGGCTAGAGAAACTTCGACTTCGATTTTGAGTTTGATTTTGATTTTGATTTTGATTTTGATTTAGACTTTAACTTTGACTTGCTCTACGGGAAGACCGAGATGGCCTCGGTCAACTGCCAGCTGCTGCTCAACTTGAACACGAGTGCGTAGTAGAGTCGCCGCCGCGGGCGAGGTGCCGCCCGAAAGTGGCTCTCCGTCACCGTGCTGTCGCTCTGCCGCAGAGTGCACCGTGGGCAGCGGCAGCGTGTGGCAGTGGTCGGAGGGCGCGGGCGCGGGCGCGCTGTGCGCGGCGGCGTGGCGCGGCCGCGCGTCGTTGGCGCACGCGCTGGCCTCCATGTTCGCGGGCCCGCAGGTGCGCGCCGCCGCCGCCGTGCATAGAGCTGCTGCCGCGCTCCGGGCCGGTGAGTGTATACTGTCCCTCAATTTATACTGGCGTCGATAATTCGACGGTGAAGTGTCAAACAAAACTATCTTACGATTATCCTTAGCAGTGCAGGACAGACCAATAATACAAATAAGGAACAGAAGAGTGCTTAATGTTGACCCCCTGAGGGACTCCAATTTGAAGAACAGACTCAGTAGATAACTTGTCATTCACGTTTACCCGCTGAATTCTGTTGTTCTAATAGGAACTCTTCGGATCTAGGGCGACACCACTCGTATAATATCTACAGAGATAAGATTCTCATTTTTTATATGCATTTGAGCCTAATGCAAAACGTCGTACAGACTTAAGTATCAACGATTAATCATTTGTTTCCATAGGTTCTTTTAACTTAAATATAGACATTGTTATAAATTATTAAAACTTGATGTCAACAAAAGTTGTGATCCTGATGATATTCCTTCATTATTTCATAGATCGTGTCTTAAAGATTTAGCCGAACCTTTTTAATTTTATTCAATCGGTCCTTAAAAGCAGGTTATATACGAAACAATTGGAATCAATCTTATGTTGTATCTGTTTATAAGTCTGGTGATATACATAACATGCAAAACTACAGACCCATTTCCAAACTATGCTCTATGGTTATACTTTATGAATAGATATTTTATGACCAACTGTTCCATGAGGCCTCTTATCATTCATCAGCAGCACGGGTTCGTTAATGGAAACTCGACAAAATTAAATCTGTGCGAATTTACTTCTGCTATGGATGGTGGTGGACAAGTTAATGGTCTTTATACTGATTATTGAAGAGCGTTTGACACCTATTCTATATTTAATAATAAACTCGCTGGTGCTGGCATCCATGGAGTCCTTCTTCGTTTTATAATTAGGAGACGACAACCTGACTAAGGCTGTAGCCATTGAAGGTTACTGATTCTCTTTTTTTTTCAGATGTGTTGCAGAGTTTCCATCTTGGACCTCTGTTATTTAACCTCTTTATCAATGACATGGCAAAAAAATTCACAATTGTCATGTTATCTCGAACCTAACGCACCTTAAGAAGTTTTCACATCAACAAATATGTTGTAGAAGACTCGAATCGAAGAGAAGGTGGTTTTAACACAGAAACACATGTATATGTGTGTGTATAATGTGAACATTAACGTCGAAATGCTCCAAAATTCCCTATTTTATGCATACATAACTCGAAAAGAATACTCCTCAGCCACCGCCGGTAGAATATCACTCATTAGAGTGCAAACAACTTCGAAAAAAAAATGCATTTTTGGGAAAAGTAACCAAAATGCATTTTTCTTAAGTCTCACAATATGTCGAGGAGGATGGAAACTTTAATTAGAGCAGGGGGACAACACTTGATATTAAACATTCAATTTATTAAATTTACACCTTTGCGGAGAAGTTGGGATGAGATCGGCCCAGGAAAGAAGAAGATGGATCAAGAAGGGGGAAGCCTTTGCCCAGCAGTGGGCCAAAATAGACTAATTAAAAAAAACGTGTTTACAATTCAGTCACAAAATCTAACATTTTCAAGTATTTCTCTGTCATTACGTAACTAAGAAAAATGCGTTTTGTTTAGTTTTTTTTTTCCATTAAAGTTTAAATACGGCGTTACAAATGAATGTCAAACGTGTTAATTTAATTGCTGTTAAATTATTATTTGTTTTAAAATAAAACTAACTATTTTATATGCTCCCTTTTTGGGGATATTCTAGTCTCAATATATGGCACCTAGTTGCCTTATTGCTTTTTGCACATCAGTTATAACTTTTTTTTTGTTTGTTGCAGATTTAAATTGCATCGTGGTCAAAGATGTGCTGGGTGAAAATGCAGAGACGGCTGTGAGGCAGTGCCTCAGGCAGCTGCAGCTATTGAAAAATGTTTGGATTGGTGTTTTTCCATCTAACGTGTTTACAAAGTAAGTATCATATGCAATTATAAAAGTAAGTCACACACACTGAGGACTATCTGAAGGGATATAAAACAGTTGGTCCCGCTTAATGTCACTCAGTGAATATAGTCTCTCCGTGACAGTTGTATCCACGTCCTTTCTATCCTCTAAATCTACCTTTAAATTCTTTTACTCCATACCTTTCCGTTACTCCTGTCTTTGTAATTAGAAACAGCGCCACACTTGCAGTACTTTTTTTCTGCAGCTCAAATAGGCCGGTGCGTCTGGGTCCCAGTACCTCTTTCTCACATAACTTCGGCGTGAAGTGGCGGCATTGCTCTCACATCAAGTCACGGTATCGTTTTCGCGTTTCGGTCGGTTTGTGAGAGTATAATATATAATTGATATTTCGTAGTTAATTAAATATTGCGAACGCCGATGCTGCGTTTAAGCGAGTATTGATGCGAAGAACGCATGGACATACTAGCGTGGACGCACGATGATGGTCCGTTTTCCCTTCACACTTTAATCCTGGCTTAGGACAGGCTAAAATACCTATTTCGCTCATCTCTTATTTGTTCAATAAGTATAGCCAAAAAAATAACAGCGTTATTAATTTTATTTATTATTGCTGATTTACAGCCGACGTTACATATTTTTTATAACTGCCCAGTTTTTTACGCTGTTAATGCATTTCCGAATTAACTTTTTCGTAAAGCAAACTAACCACAAAACGTAAGGCCGCACTTTAACTAATTTTAAGCAAATTTGGTCAAAAATTAAGTACCTATTTTTATTACATAATTATAACGAGTAAGCCTGTATAATAGGGGTTTTCCACTTTGGTATATCTCCGATACTACCACTATTTACAATTTACACTTAGAAGCAGCATTTTCTTTACAATACATTTTTTTGTGTATTAACTTTTCCCAACTGAATAATCAGTCTTGTATGTCAATCAATAACAGTCTTGTCAACTTTTGTAGGAGATAGTACTTACACTTCCAATTGTCAGGTACAGGTAGTTTCATCGCTACAGATTTCCTTATTGTGTTGAATTATTCATATTTAATGAGTTTAATAAGCTGCTTGAAAGCCTAAATACCGATCGTTGCTTTCTATCAGATATTAAAAAAATACGTTTTGTTACATATGAATAAGCGTGGTTTCTGTTTAAAATTATATATATTCATATTTGGTGTGTTATATGTCCAATAAAATAATTAAAAAATAATTTGTTTTTCATTTTCCTCTCCTTTTTCATATTGAACTAAAATCCAATGCAAATAATATAATTTAATACCTTCAAAAAAAAAGAGTGAATAGGAGTATTCTAGACTGCATCATTCCTTCTCGCCAGGTGTGAATGCAGTCAGCGCTAGCCTATCGTATACAAAAAAAAATATAAAAATCTTCCCCGTCCTGATGCTAAGCCTATGAGTTACAAAGGAAAAAACCAAAGCGGTGCCTGGAAATTAAGGTCTAGGTGTACGTTACAGTTGTAATGCGTGCAGAAACGCTCGTCTCTACTCCCAGTGATCCCTCGGGAATTGAAACCAACTCAATGATAACAAGCATTTATTTATTAACGCATAACATTAAGAAACTGTCAAGAACTACCTTCTAAGCTTAGCATAATTTCTTGTAATACCATAATTCACCTACTGCTACCCAAGTTAAATAAATATGTTAGGGGTCATCTATGATTTTACGATTTTTTAATTCCTCCCCGCGTCCTTGTCACAGATTGTCACATTTTCTCAGCCCCCTCCCCCTTGGCGAGACATCACATAATCAAGAAAACCACAGTCACCCGGTCACAGCCAGAGCAACTTAACTTAGTGATCGACTCAAATGCCGACCACTGATTAGGCCACGACCTCCTCAATGTATGGGAAATGTGACATAAACGACCATAAATTTTACTTACACTTCGAAAGTTCATTATTTTTATAAATTTATATAAACTTTATAGTTCTACGCGTTCCTGAAAAAAGGGTCTTGACAGACAGCAACACAGACATACGGACAAAGAAGTGATTCTATAAGGGCTCATTTTTGCAGGTACGGAACCCTATAGACTAGAGTCAATAGCATGATGAACATTACATACGGGTTAGATTCAACGCAGATTTGAAGAACAGATAACAATGAAGGAAAATAAAAAAGAAAGTACTGGCTTCTAATGTTTATGGTAAAAATATGAAAAAATTAAATATGTACCTCCAGGTAGAAAGTGATGTAACTGTCCAATTATAGGTAGAGATGGGGGACCCGGTATCTCCTGCCAAGATTTAAGTGGCACGCTGTCGTCACTTGCATTGACAGAAGCGCTGTTTACCGCAACAGACCTGGAAATACGTCAGTGGCAGAAATAATAAATAAAGGTAACAAAAATATTTACAAAAAGACTTATAAATAGAATGCTCGTTATTTAGTATTAATAATTCCTTTTTTTTAATAATAGTAGGCCCGGCGGACGTTGTTTTATCTACCTGAGTAGTAACCCACACCTACTTCCGCTTAAAATTGCAGCAGTAGCTGCTACGGAATATACTTCATTTTCAATGTCACTTGCCAGTTAAAGAGCCAACGAGACTGGACAGTCCATACTGCGCGTATCTGGTATCGCCTACATCATGATATGTGACGACACTAGTACGGAATTTAAATTAGGCGTCAGCTACATACAGATTTATTTTAACCGAAGATCGCTGGCTGGTTGAAATTTAGCAACAAATCTTTAGATTTGCGTATTATATACTCATTTAAAACTATTAAAAAAATTGTTTGTACAATGACATTCTTATATATTTGGCATTTAATAAACATTCGGTCGTCCTGATTACGCTTTGACGCCAAAGTAAAATATATGAATGTGTGTGTAAATCGTTTGACATTGGTGTGCGTGTTATTTTAATAATTTAATATTTTCCTAGAGATCGCCGGTTTTTTTAATTTTGACCAGAAATATTATAATTTGTCTACTATGTATATACTTATTTAAAACTATGTACTTTATTTTTATTCTTAATACAGCGACATTAGACAATGTTATCACATTAAATGCCACAATTAACAAAACATATCTTTATTTTGTGATTGTTGACACGACTATGTTTTGACATCATCCTATAATAAAATGTAAACATGCCCCTCTTGCTTGCCCTGTTTATATTTTTAAATATAACATACGAATGGAGCGGCCGCTCCAGGTGCCTTTTAGGTCTTGGCGTTTGGAGCGGCCGCTCCGTTCGCCCCTGTATTGTTATTGGCCATCGAATTCTTATTAATTCTACTAAAATTATAAACGCAAAAGTTTGTACTCATGGATGTATGGATGTATGTCAGACGCTCTTTCACGGAAAACGTACTGAATGGATTTTAATAAAACTTTACAGTAATATAGTTTATACATCAGAATAACACGTAGGCTTTAAATTATAAAGATATTGCGTGGATTGTCCAAAATATAACGATAAATGTCAAGTAAGTAGGAGAGAATTCTGCCATCTGCGACCTATTCTGGCGTGCACTGCAAAAACCGTTAGACTTGAACATGTTTACTGTATGAAGGAAATGTTTATCTTAAATAGTTCCTTAAAAAAGCCCGCGACAGCATATATCTATTATTCATTTTTAAGCCATTAACTCGCAAATAATGATTCATTCTGTAACTGGAACGGAAACAGTAACGGAAACGGGAAAGGGAAAGGAAACGGGGACAATATTATACGATGATAGAATATAGTTAATAGTATACTTACTATTAACTATATTCTATCATCGTCGTCGTCGTCACTCAACCTTCGGGCACGACAGCGTCTGCAGGATCGCTGCTATTAAATAGTAATTATATACACACGAGCAAAAAGTTTTGTTGTAATATACTAAAATTTAGCATCTCATATATAATTTAATTACATGGTTTTGTTCAGGCGGTGAATCTTCCTTTTTAATCGTTGGTCTCTCGATCGTAACGCACAACGCTGCGTTATTCGACTTGCGGTGTCGAACACATAAACGTAAGATTAACGTCGAAAATGGTCTCTTGTTCCGTGGTTATTTACTTCCGCGGTGAAAGGTAAACGTGGCACGATGCGCTGTGGCGCGTATCGCAGCGTTTAGCGTAACGATCAGGAGACCAAATTTTATTTGTTTGATAACCGGTTAAAACCACTACGGGTACACAACCCCGGACTACCCTAGCTGGAACTGTCACTGTTCCTATACCATCCGTGACAGTAGTATCCGCTTCCTTTTTCTCCTTTCCATCGACCTTTATATCCTTTTAGTGCATCCCTTCCTTAACACCTATCTATTTCTCCAATTAGAGGTAAAGCCACGCTTGCAATTCTCTTGATCTAAAGCCGAATTGGGTTGGCGCGTCCGGGTACCAGTACCTCTCATAAGATCGGCATGAAGTGACGGGAATGCTGTCACAAGTGATGGTATTACTGTCACGTTTCACTTGGTTTGTGAGAGTTCCCGAAGGCCTAATGATTCATGACGCATTTTATTAGATGCATATTGTTTGAGCGCGGCCTTGAATTTTACTCCCGTATGTGCTAAGAAGTATCACTTCAAAAAATTTAGATGTGGCACATCAGTCATGATGAGAGTCAATAGAGAAACAAAGTACAATATAAACAAAGCTACAACTGTTCGCAATAAGGCTTTAAAAAAAACATTACGATAATAAGTAACATGTAAAGTTTCAATATTACATCAAGTGTTTTATAGCATTTTTTTACACTTTAAACCAAAGATATTATGTTTATTACCGCAAAATGAATCATGATGGTCGACCGTGACAGGACTCGAACCTGCAATCTTCGGATCCGAAGTCCGACGCCTTATCCATTAGGCCACACGGTCACGTGACGTAATGAGTTAGAAATAACATTAGGCCTTTAAAGGTAACGCATTTAGTTTCTTGGTTATTGTTAAATAATTTTAAAGTGTCTGTTGATTAGTAATAAAATGACTCACTCATTACAATAAAATATTACAATTTTTGGTGTTTAAGACATATTTAACGCCATTACTTTTTTAAATTTCGTAACGAATACAATTATTACGAAACAAATGTTTTATGCGCTCGGTATAGATGTATGGTTAAATTTTATGGTCGTTCCGTTGGTAGCAGAATTTGATATTGTAGCATTCTTTACGAGATGTATCAAAATTTACCTGTATTATAAAATATTTTGTTCCCTTATTCGAAATTTAAAAACCCCCGATACTCCACTCGGGTATATTCGTTGAATTCAGTAAATTTATATCCTAGGCAATAACATCCCTCACCCTTCAAATACCCAATTTTTATAATACACAAATCAAACCTTTTTATTTCATACCCCACTCGTATATATTCGCTCCCTATCGTTGATTTGAATTCCCAATTTCACCCCCCACAACATTTAATTGGCTCAGCCGATTTTCATCAAACATAAATCACCTTTTACACAAAAAAAAAACTAAATTTAAATCGCTTCATCTGTTCGGGAGATATGATGCCACAGACAGACACGTCAAACTTCTTTTTGCGTCGGGGGTTAAAAATAAACAATAAATTAAGTAGGTACTTGTCGTTTAATTAGGTTGGAAATTTGATTTATTACATGTTAACAATTTTATAACATACAAGAAGAGTAGAAAATCCTGAGATAAGATTGCAGCGTCTTTTACCATGTTTAATTGTAACTCTAAAATCATTGGTTCCCAAAGTGATCCAGTTGGATCCCCAGGTGTCTACTAGTGCGCAGTTATGACTTGTTAGTTTACAATTTATTTGATGACAATTTTAACGCAGAGATCTTCCTAAGGTATGTAACAGTGAAATTGATCATTAGAGAAGAGAAAAGTAAATTATTATACTTCCAAAGTATCAAAAGTGTTAAAACACGATTTTCATCGTAAGCGATGTTTATTTACATTTATCAATAAATGCCATACCAAAGAAATAAGAGTGATTTTTAGCTCACGAAATGGCTCGCTATTGATTTAGTGAGAGTACAGCACACTCCGTGGGGCGTGCAAAATAAATAATCTAATTCTAAAAGTTTTGTTATCGACCTATTGGAATCCTGAATAAGGAGGAGCTTTTTCGTTCACTCATTTGGTCGTTCAACCAACTGAAACTGATATTGTGTTAACACATATGCATATATTAGTCTACACTATTTTTCATTTACATGATCACAATCATTTAGTAATTACTAGTAATAATATTTATATAATTATCTATATAATTACAATAATCTTCTTTTCGTCGATTCAATAGGAAACTTCAAAAAATGAGTAGCAACCCAGAAAGTGGCCACAAGAAGGGCTCTATCTGATGCAGCCATTAAATCCTCCTGTATGGAGATGTTAGGGCACACAGGGCACAACATAAGGTGGGATATTGTTTGTACCGCACCAAACGAACAATCAGTCTTTATATCGTCTGTAAACCCTCACCGTCTGCTTCACCCAAACTGAGTCCGAAGTCTGTTCAAGGACTTCCAAACTAACCAAGGCATTGTTTGTCTAGGTGGGTATAATAATAGTAAAAATTTCGATGATAAAGATATTAAGGGCTACGATTTTCTATTATGAGCCTAATATTGCTTATTAAAACGAGTTTATATTTAAGCACCCTGCTGAAAGTGTGGCAGTAAAGTAAAAAAACAACTTTAAAAACACAGAGACCTAATTTATGACGGAGGTAATTTATAATTACCTAAAAGGCATCTGCTAATAACGTATTTTTTGATAGGGCCTGTAGCGTATACATAAACGAGGGTAGTTGTTCATAAGAGTATAAATATAGAGACAATCTGATAAACACAGCAGTAATGTTACAACCGTTGAGTTGGTAACAACTATTGTATGCATATTGTGCTTGGTATAAATATGGTGCATCACCTAATGTGGTGAGTTGAAATGTAGTAAATATTATTAGCATATTATCAGTGGATACTACAAGGGCCAGGGCGAGATTTACGTAGTCTAAGGCTTCTCGCAAGTGTATGTAGACAAAGTCAATTTACACATTACACTTAAAAATCCAGCTAGTTTTTAATAAAATTATGTTTTGGTTACACATTTTTTTTTTTTTTTTTTTTTTTTTATGGCGAAAGCTACACCACCGAATCCGCCACCAAAGCACAGCACTACACTGACTTTCCGATGTGCCTCCGACTTTAGGCGGGAATCAAACCCACAAAACATAGGAGTAGAAGGCAGGGTCACTGCCAATTGCGCCAACAGGCTAGCCAAATGGTCGCTTATTAAAATGGTCGGTTACAGAGCGAGGCGCCCGAGATGAACGACATGATTGGTCAGTTCGGCGTGGGTTTCTACTCGGCCTGTCTGGTGGCCGAGAACCGACTAATACTTACATTATATATACATAAAACATTCCGACTTTAGGCGGGAATCAAACCCACAAAACATCGGAGTAGAAGGCAGGGTCACTGCCAATTGCGCCAACAGGCCAGCCAAATGGTCGCTTATTAAAATGGTCGGTTACAGAGCGAGGCGCCCGAGATGAACGACATGATCGGTCAGTTCGGCGTGGGTTTCTACTCGGCCTTCCTGGTGGCCGAGAACGTGACCGTGGTGTCCAAGCACAACGCGGACAAGCAGCACGTGTGGCAGTCGGACGCGTCCTCCTTCAGCGTGGCCGAGGACCCGCGCGGGGACACCCTCAAGCGAGGCACCCACATCACGTACGTATACATAATCCTTTCTGTCTTGTACTAATATATAAATCCTTATATCTTGTACTAATAATAAGGCTGCCGTTCACACGGAGTCGTGTCTAGGTTTTAATCGGATCTGTTTCTCCAGATCCGGTTTCATCGCACTAGTATTGAAATACTAGTGCGTTCAATGCACGTGGCATTCGGTTTTAAGACACTACAAAAACCGAATTCACGTGTGAACGCGCCTATTGAATTACTGGTGCGACTGAACCGGATCGGGAAAGAACCGATCCGATAGCGACCTAGACACGACGCCTTGTGAACGGAGCCTAAAGCTGAAGAGTTTGTTTGTTTACTTGAATGCGCTAATCTCGGGAACTACTTTGCCGATTTGAAAAATTCTTTCAGTGTTAGATAGCCCATTTATAAAGGAAGGCTATATAGGCTATAGAAACGTCAAATACATCAGTTGGTGCTTCCATTTTACACGACTAACGCGGCCGTAACATCGATGACGCGATACGTGCGAGTTCCAATTTCATTCCTGCTTCAGCTGCAGCAATATTTTTAGCAGTAAAATTGTGTAAAATGGTAGCATTTATCATATGTCATTGTGGGCAGGAGACATTGATCGAACTATTTTCGTTTAAGGCTTACTGGAATGTCAGTTTGAGTACTCTTAGATAGTTCGAGTTCTGAAGGTTTTATATATTGGTATTGTTCAATTTTGTTTGTTCTCTTATTTGCAACGCTTGACCCCTTCCAGTTCTTCTCGTCAAAATCAAATAAGATGTTCCAAAAATTAGTTATATGCAGAAATTAGACACAAACATTAACGATGATAACGTCAAAATTATTCCACGTCATGACATTAGAGACCATTAATAACCTGCTCTCAATATGCGGTAATTGATACATCATGACGATTTTTTTAAAGGAGGGAAAGCTGGTGGCGAACAGCCTCTGGTTGGCGGGATGGCACACCGTCATCTCCGAGAACAGCCGAATCGTGTTCTCCTCCAGCAGCGCGAAGTGAGCCTCCTCGCGCCACGTGCTGCGGAACCAAACTCATTTTATAATTTATAAAAAAAATGCTTCGGTACCTCAATACTAATGTTATAGGGCGCCGAACGTTGGGCCGCTCTGAAGAAGTATATACATATTTATGGCCACCCCATAAGGGTAAGGGGAATACGTTAAATAAATTCCTCAAAGTGGCACAGTCAACGAAAAGAAACTCATAGAGGCAGCGTAATGAGGAGGGATGCCTAACTACTGCCCGAAAGCAGCGCTGGACATCAACACCGAGAAAAGAACAGGAGGTAAACGACCGGCCTCTTGTCGGTCCACTGGCAAAATGGAATAAAAGGATAAAAATGTCCCAGAGTTAACAATGCAGGACCGATCTCAAATATAGTCGGGAACAGGTTAGGTGTGAACCACTTCACGACGAGGTCCCTTCGAGGGTCGCGATCGCACCTGCTCGCGGGCCGCGGCTCGCACAGCAGGCGCAGCAGCGGGCGCCAGAAGCAGCTGCCGGCGCCGCCCAGCCAGTCCTTGACGCGCCGCTCGGCGCACACGAGCCGCGCCCACTCCACCATGTCGCACACGCCCAGCAGCGACGGCAGCTCTGCGGTCGCGGAGGGCAGACAAGTTTATAAAGGGGAGCGCGTGTGCCTTTCACCGCGCGATCGAAGTAAAACTTCTTTACTTCACCTGCACGTATGGGTAAAAATCGAGAAAATGCGAAAAGTATAGAGCCTAAGTCAAAAGCAACGGCAAGCCATTTGATCGAACGGCCGATTAAATTAGTTTCATTAATCCGTATCTCCCTCTCGACTTCCGTTCGACTCGCCCGGCGCCCCAAAGTAGAGCGCGTAAAGAAGCTCCACTTCGATCGCCCGGCCGATACAGAATTCGACCAACGGGGGTCGCAGCGCACCTGCGTCGCGGCGCCGCTCGCCGGCGTCGGCCGCGCACCTCAGCTCGGCCTCGCCGAACTCTGCGGAAGGGAGCGCGGTCAGTGCCGCGCCGGAGCCGGCGTCGGGCCGGCGCCGGGGCGGCACTGCGGGGCGCTCACCGGCCAGCGCGCGCGCCACGGCCATTGATGGACCTACGTATGTGTTCCTCGGCCCACATTCACACGTTCGTCCATCAATGCCTCTCTTGCCGGCCGCTGTCGTTTTTGTTCGGAGCTTTGTAAAGAGATTTTACTTTTTAACATTGAGTTCACAGTCTCTACGTGTTGCCAATACACCATTATTCGTGAGAATGTACGGATTGTGGGTTCCGAGGATGACGTCAGACGGCAGTCAGCCATCTTATCCCACCGCATGTACATATTCTCTGCAATGTAGGCGGACCCTGATACTACACCTGGATAACGCTAGAAAGATGAAGACATACACTGTGAATGTCCAGAATACAAAACGTACGTAGGATCATTCGTCCCGAACAAAATGTATGTATACTTTATAATAACAAGCGGGTATTAGCAAACTAGTATTGAACAAAATACTTGAACAAGAGTCAAGTGACTCCACGTAGGACTGATTCGAATGGTCGGATAGTATCGGGGCAATATCCGTAGTTGTTTTATTTGTGTGTGTCGTATAAGGTCGACCGAGGTGAACACCCCACCAAGGAGAACCGTTGACCCCCCGATCATATCCGCGTATGAGCTTGAGGCTCCTTGGGTACGAAAAATTACGTACTCAACGGTAGGTATAGATGTTACAGTATAAAAATGCACGATCCTCCACTGATTAACTGCGACGCTTGCTTGTGTGTGCAGCGTTTTTAATGTAAACTTAACCATGCGCTTTTAGCCAATATTATAGACGAACTTGCATGTTTGCTTCCACACGCTATTTCGCATGTAGAGATGAATACTTTGAGGCGTGGATTTTTAGACTGTACGCACTATACTGGTACTTGTAGTAATTATTTTTTGCAATACAATTGTATTTCGTACGAACGTATTTCTTTGAAATGGCTTCGGTGTTTATTTTATTCTTTCCTTCGATGCGGGCGGAGGTGATAGCTATTTTAGGAACTTGTATTGAAGTATGAGCCATCCCTTCCATGGATATACTTCTGCCTACGTTATTTTGCGCTAATTGGTTTCGTATTTATTGAATAGTAAATGTACTAGCGATCCCCGGCTGGTCGAAATTCAACCGCAAATCTTTAAATTTGCGCACTACCTGCTTTTTTAAATTTTTACTACAATTATTTGAAAATTTAACTACTTTAAATATCGTGGTCGTCATGACTACGCTTTGACACCCTCTTATAGTCAAATGTATACATGTGTGTGTAAATCGTTTGGCACTCGTACACCCTTCTTTATGTAAACTACAATTGTGCCAAATTTAATACTCTTTCGTCTGCGCAATTTTCGTAAATTGGTAGCGACAGTTTTTGCGTCACGTATTAATATATAAAAATACAGGGCAACCTCGATTTAACAAATCGGAGGGGAACAAGAAAATATTCGTTATATCAAGTAATTCGTTGAACTATTGATTATAAGATAAGATTATAGACTTCTGATATTGATTACAAGAAAAGATTATAGATATGTGATATTGATTATAGGATAAGATAATTAGACTTGTGATGTTGATTATAGGATAAGATTATTAGACTTGTGATGTTGATTATAAGACAAGATTATAGACTTGTGAAATTGATAATAATATAAGATTATAGACTTATGATACTAATTATAAGATAAGATTATAGACTTAGATTTTGATTATAAGATAAGATTATAGACTTTTCATATTGATTATCGGATAAAATTATAGATTTGTGATATTGATTACAAGATAAGATTATAGACTTGTGATATTGGTTACAAGAAAAGATTATAGATTTGTGATACTGATTATAAGATAAGATTATAGACTTGTGATTTTGATTATAAGACAAGATTATAGACTTGTAATATTGATTATAATATGAGATTATAGATTTGTGATATTGTTTACAAGATAAGATTATACACTTGTGATATTGGTTACAAGAAAATATTATAGACTTGTGTTATTGATTATAATATAAGATTATAGTCTTGTGAAATTGATTTTAAGATAAGATTATAGATTTGAGGTATTGATATTAAGATTAAATACAAATGTTCTGATTTGTGATTTATTAGACTGAAATTTATAAATTGTAATACCTACATTTGATAACTAAATTGTGAAATGTATGCAGACTAATCAGTTCTTTGAGTTTAAATAAATAATTAGTTTAGTTGTGAATTGTTGTGATATTTATACAGTGTTATAGTGGAAGAGGCAACCGCGCAAAAGACATAGAAGCATATCGGCAGACCACCAGCTCGATGGCACGACGACAACGTTAAGGCAGCGGGCAAGAAATGGATACACTTGGCAAACAGCATAAATAAATGGCGTGCTCAGAAGAAGAGGCTCTAGTCCAGCAGTGATCTGAATCGGGCTGAGGATGATGATGATGATTATATAGTGTTACAATTGTTTTTATTTTCGTTTTTGACTTATTATATATTAAGAATTTATAATGCTTACAGTTGTTTTGATATGTTACATTTTGATTATGTAGAATACTTAAATTTGTTTTTGATTTGTTAAATAATTTCTCTGCATTTTTAATTACTATGATTTTAGTATGTCCAATTCATTACAAATTGCAATTATTATTATTTTTTTTACAATCTTGTAAATTATTTTATTTTTTGATTATTAATTATTGTGTTCTGTATAAGTGCGAGGACTCACTTATAAAAGGATGGCCGAACTGTAAGGTTAATCATTTATACATAGATGAGTGAAGATTGGGTACGAGTGCATGTCATTGTCATAGTTGACAGTTTTCGGAAGGTTTAAAAAAATACAGTCTAAAGATTATTTCAACATACTAAAAAATGCACATGTGTTTGACACTTTAAATAGGAGTTGCCCGGGGTAGCCGCGCCTCGCCGACAGTTGTTCTTCGGAAGGTCTAAATATAGTAATCGAATGTAGAAACTTCGCTAGCGTGAGTTGGTTTGTATGAAGATTTTCAGTGTTCGTACTACGGTCGCTGTCATCCGTACAGCGCCATCTAGTTTTGCTTTGGTGTAACCTTTTCCCACTAGACATGATTGCCATCTTGTTATGTAGCGGTGGCTACAATCATAAGAAAAAGTGTCCCAACTTACAAATAACACATAAATTGCTATTGGCGATTCATAATAATTATAGTCATCGTAAGTTTAACTTTTTGTAAGAAAATAATAATTACAAATTTATGCTTAAAAAGTTCAGCAGAATTGTGTACGTATTTAATAATTTAATAAAATACATTATTTATACCAAGGTTGGAGTTGATAAACACAGGAAGAACAGAAATCTAGGGTAAACGTTATTAACCCATTTCCTCCACTTAATTGTTGATTTTCGTAAAATACTTTCTTATAACGCTCCAACGTTGTATCAGGAAGATATTGTAAAGAGGCAGTGTTATTATAATAAAATTTACTGGATGAAGTAACTTTAAACTTATTACATGGTTAAAAACAATGTTAACTAAACCCGAAATGAGGTTAAGTACTGTTACTTATTATTTTCTATTTAACCACGAATATCAATAACGTAAAAAGCAGTAAATTATCAGAAAAAAGAATCATTTTTTATTTTGTTCGTATTGATATCCATGAAAGTCCCTTTTAAAATAAAATAGCATACTCACATAAAGACATCACCATTGTTGATTGTTTTGTAAAACTACAAAACGATTTTATTGCATTACTTAATTTAATTGATTTGTGGTTTTAAATATTAATAAAATAAGTTTTAGTTATGAACTACATTTTTATAGAACAAGCTGACTGTCCTAAAGATTGTATAATGTACTGTGATCGTGTAAAAACAAAATAGATTCAATTTTAACGCCTATAGCCTTCCTTGCTAAAAGGGCTATCTAACACTGAAATATTTTTTCAAATCGGACCAGTAGTGCCTTAGATTAGCGCGTTCAAGCAAACAAACAAACTCTTTAGCTTTATATATTAGTATACGATGAATGCAGCAAGGATGAATGCATTTTATAGTGTAATATTATATCTTCACTCTTGTATTTATAATTGTGGGAAAGGCACACGGTGAGAGGCTTTTCGGCGAGGAATGAAAGGTGGGAGCGAAGGTCGATATGCTCAACCACCGCAAAGGAAGATCTTCGAGACTAGTTTACAAGACGGACATTGACGAACAAAAGGTTTGAATATTGTTTTGGTTGCTATGGGGACGGAAAAATAGACGGAAAAAAAAAAAAAAACAGAAAAAAATATAAGACGTAAAAAGACAATGTTTTATGATTTTTTTCCGTAATAATAGTGTTGACAAAAATATAATAAGGAATAATTGATGTCCGTATATTAATAAATTATTTTTATAACCAGCCATTCTTTTAATATGAACGCCTCCCATAGCAAGGAGCTGTTTTATGCTATAAAGCTTTTTTTCCCGATACTCATTGTCCCATATTAATAAATGTTATGAACAATTGACACTGTGCTATATCATGCTAGATTTTGAAACGCATTATCATGCTTAATAATTAACTGACCACTTATGTTTCAGGTTTAAAGGGAGTTAATGTGTATCATTTGCAACTTTGTTTCAACGTCCTCCATCAGTCAATATAAGAATTATTTCGGTATCTCCATCCAACACATACATCTGTTTTTGTCTTTTTAGTTAAAATAAGTTTGTTTAATTAAATAATAAAACATCATTAAAATAACATTAATCACTTCATTAACTATTATTAAAATATATAATTTGTTACTATAAAGGCCGTTTTTATCGAGTTATTAGCGAAATAAATCGTAGATGACAAAATGGTTCTTGCGATTTTCCAAAAATCTGCTTTTTTGAGTTAGGTCAATTCAACATTAGGCGTGCGACTTGTAATTAAAGTATAGCCATTTTTCCATTGAAATCATACATTTGTAGCGTGGTTTACTTAACGGCACATAACTTATAGGGTTAAAGGGAATATTAGAGCATATCTCAAAGTATCCTGTCTGTTTGAGAGTTACTCTATCGGTGAAATATGAGTTGAAAACTTGCATGAAAATCTAAGAAAACAGCATGGACCAAATCGCGGATTGAAGCTAGTAATTAATATAAAAACAATGTTAACATTTTTGATGATTAATTTTGATGATAATGATGATGATGATGATGTTGTTGTTGATGATGATAATGATGATGATGATGATGATGATGATGATGATGTTGTTGTTGTTGATGATGATAATGATGATAATGATGATAAGGATGATAATGATGATAATGATGATAATGATGATAATGATGATGATGATGATGATGATGTTGTTGTTGTTGATGATAATGATGATGATGATGATGATGATGATGATGATGATGATGATGATGATGATGATGATGATAATGATGATAAGGATGATAATGATGATAATGATGATAATGATGATAATGATGATAAGGATGATAATGATGATAATGATGATAATGATGATAATGATGATGATGATTGACAGGAACACACATGCGTATATTATTATGTTTGCTAGGTTAAAAAATCACTTAAATTAATTATTACATAGCAATTGAGGCTATTATTATATTCTTTTGAGAGATGAAATTTTAATTACATATGTATGACTTACAACTGTTTAAGTTATACGTCAATTAAATTACAATTTCCCTACACATAAAAGTGAAACGATTGAACTGACCTATTTAATAAAATATTAATAATGTAAAAAATAAAAATTTAAATTTAAATTTTAAAAATATTAAGTTCCTTCAATTTTATAGAAAAAAAAAACTTAATTTAAATATAAAAATTAATTTCGTCATATTGAAAAGGTTTGTCAGCCCTGGCCCACACTAACATTGTAACGGGTACAATGCGACGCCGAATGCGGAATGTTGAATTATGATACGTTTGTTCAACGTGGTGAATGCAATCAAAACGACTGAGCTGTAGACAATATAGTTAGTAAAGAGCCTACGCAATTTGATTAAGCTATGCAATTAAAATGATTTTGGGCATTCATTCAAAACTGGTTTACCATTATTACAAGCAAATTTAGTATACAAATTCAAATTCAAATCATATTTTATTCAAGTATACTTTTACAAGCTCTTTTGAATCGTCAAATATTTTAAAAGCTACCACTGGTTCAAACAGGATTTGATAAATTAATCCCATTTCATCCGCTCTTAAAAATGAAATATGAAATGACATAGATAATAAAGTAGTGTTGGCAAAAAGAAATTTCGCCTAAAATTAATAGTTCGTAGCGTGAAATGTACAACGTCAATGAATAGTTATTTGTGCGGACAGTTTTTCAGCCGACCGTTTAATTTGAATGGGTTTCATTGTAACGAATGCCAAAATAATTGCTATTATTTTAAAATAATGCCACAGTAAATTTAAATAAATTGTATGCAATTTGGCACTCGGTTGGCTTAGACGGTGATATTACTACAGTATTTGGCTTACATTCCCGTATTTCTCCTAAGCTACCCGTTTGGCAGAAAATATCAGTGCTTGTAACCAATGCATTTCAGTACGATTCCGTTAAAGTGTTGAGTATATATGTATTAAGGCTGTTTAGGGCTAAAGTTCTAAATTCAAACAATTGCATGCCTCATAACGCAAGCGTTATGGGGAGTGATTTACTCTTACTTAATCAGAATTAAGATGACCGATTGCCATCTGACGTCATCCTCAGAACCCCCACGATCTCTACTACCTTACGACTAATTTCACAATGCCACATTAATCGGGGTAAAAGGCAATTAAAAGAAAAATTCGCATTCTTTAAAATCAATTACGCGCGGATCGCGTCAAACTTTTATAAAGATACGTGTTAAAACTGCAACGATATAATTTCCAATTAAACTGGGAGGCTAGAATTAACTACCTTCAGTGAATTATGGCTGTTTCTTGCTGCATTTAAGTTCTTGTATATTTCCACCGACAAAATCGTTTATATGTTGATTTTTTCGTGGCTGAATAGAAAATTTCAACCAATTTTCGGTAGACTTGTTGGTAATCGTAAAAAAACGTTATTTGTATACAAATATTTAGATGTTGTTCCCATCTCTTCAAGACTATTCAAACATTACAAGCTCACATAATCTTTAAAGCTTTTATTTAAATTTGATTTGATGATTAACATATAAAGCTTTTATTTAAATTTTAAGAACCAAAGAAAAACTGCTTTTCACTTGAAACCTTTTTTACATTGTAAATGAACGTTTGCATCACTTTATTTCGTTTTATAACTGCTGAAACAGCAACAGCGTAATTTCTAATTAAACTAGGAAGTCTAGATTAACTAAGTAAGCATAATTTTAGCAATTTGACTGCACACTGACTTCGCATACAACCTAATTAAAAATAACATTGCAACGTTTATAAAACTTGAAACGTGTTTATTCTTCGCCAGATTCTTTTAACTTTATGAAAAATATATGTTGTTCTGTAAAAATCCTTCCCTCACTAAACGATTCCCAGATATCAAGATTCCAATATCAAGATGTAAAGGGTGTCGAGTGTAAAAGGAAAAACGTGCTACGTTTTATTGTGACTGAAAATTTTGAGGGAACTTTTGTACACAATTTTACTAAAAGTTTCTTTTAAAATTGTTTAATTATACAAATCAAACGGCTTTCCGCAAAATAACGCCCGATTTTATAAATCGTATCTTATAAATGTATGTAGGATATAGAAATTGAAGCCTTGATAGCTCAACTGAAATCGGTAAAGTGGCTGTTTTAAATCCCAACTCCCGCTATACTACCGTCCTATCCACTACTAGTACAAATTTTAGAAACCCCTTAAAAACTAAAGCGATAATGATAATATTAGTCTTAACTACCTAAAATTATTTCTAGTAATCTATATAACAAATATAACGTAGAGAGAGGGACGAATTTCTTAGCATTCCATGGCTTCACCGTGCGGGTGCCGGGTTCATAGCATTGCAGAGGAGGGAATCATATCAGTACCTGGGACATGTGACCCAAGTGTAAGTTTAAGTGCACTCTTTAAAGTTGCAACTAACACTCACCTTCACTGCCAGTGTTCCCTTTCCTGCCTAGCCAAATCTGGTATGAACCTAAAAGGATAACGTCTATTATATGAATGGTGAGAACTTTATAACGTCTTTTCTATGATAGGTGAGAACTTTATGACGTCTAGTTGTGGAGGAATTGGATGTTGGACGGTGGACATTGGACATTGGACATTGGACATTGGACATTGGACATTGTACATTGGATATTGGACATTGAACATTGGACATGGGACATTGGCCATTGGAAATTGGACGTTGGACGTTGGAGATTGGACGTTAGAAGTTGGACGTTGGACATTGCTTTTTGGACATGAATTTTTATTTGGATTTCGATTGTGGTTTGGGATTCAATCCTGTAAGTTTTTTTATTATAAAGGCTTCAGGCATTTTCAACTGAATTCAATCAGCGCTTTTTAAAATAGCGTGTACAAATTTCTTCAAGGCAGGTTACGCATCAGCACCTCTTACATTGCGGATGTCCACGGGAAACTGGAGACCACTTACGATCAGGTCTTCTGTCCGTTTTCCCCTTCTTTATTTATGATTAAGAGGTTCTTCTCTTGTATGTACACCAAATATTGGAATAGACCTTAACCGATAGTGAAAATCCTTTTTTTAAGACACATATTTATCAGAATCGGTTGAGCGGATTTTGAAAAGACAACCAAAATTCTAAAAATTGGACTTACGCTGATATAAACGGCACCAGCTTCTCGTACAAATCGACCCGGCTGCTCCGGTGGAATTGAATGCTGTTCTGATCCAAGTCATTCTTTTTCAGGTAATCTCGCCTCGATTGCATCTCATGCATCTTCATCCGATCTATCTTTATCTTCAGTTTCTCTTTGTAGCTCATCGTTTCATCCACGCTTCGTTTGGCGAAAGCCGGATTCACAATACTTGGTCTGTAATTTTATTTAATTTATGAAAAAGTTATGCGATCATAAAATTTCTTAATAGTATTTAATTTTTCCGATTTTTATTTTATTCATTTAAAATATTATATGAGAATAGAATTTGTCGCATGTTTTACTGTTATTTTCTTTCTTTCTAAAAATATATAATCATTTCCTAAGAGCTTTCCTAATTTATAATACGTCCAGAGGGAGTCCAAAAGAAGGCATACTTTTTCTCAAATTCAACATAGCATCAAATCAAATCATAAAATGTTTTAGTCAAGTAGATTTTTCGAAGGTTTTTTATATATGTAACAAAGGGCAAACGGACGGGCGGTTCGCTCGAGTAACTACCGACGCCCATGGACAACTGCACCACCAGAGGACTCGCAGATGCGTTACCGGTGTAGGAATGAGTATGTATTTTATTAGAGGTAGCGCCATTCTTGTAGCCGAATTGGTCCGACGCGTCCGGGTACCAGTACCTCTTTCTCACGGCATCGAAATCGGTCCGTTCGTTTAAGGCTTACCACACCACAGACAGACACACAGAGAGACATCGACATCAAATTTAGAGGAGACCATCGACAAGTGCTTAGAGATTATAAAATCTAATTTGAAACCCAACAGAGATACAGAAGGCGGTGTTATCGATGAAGAGCGATTTCTTCCACACAACCTTTAGGGCAAGGAAATAAACGAAGTGTTAAGGCAGTAGGTTGTGTGCAAGAATACATTAAATACTATAATAATTTGTCAGGATAATAATTAATATATTATCATTTATGTTTCGTGGTGAAGCGGTTGGAAGTTTTTCCAGCGGATACATAATTGTATTCTGCGTTGAATATTTGACATTATTATTTATTTAAAGCCCCACCACAATGTGTATACATCCTGTATAAGCAAAATAAAAGAAAGAAAGATATTATTTATTAAAAACATAGGTAAGCCTTTAAAAATAAGACAAGATAAATTGACGTATAAGGTGCTTCAAGAAAGCAATATTTTTGACTTGGCTTTAACTTTGAATTTGACTATGCATTACGTACTTATTTTTTAAAATATCGTTTGAAGACTCTTGCAAAAGATATTAAGGTTTAATTTAGCAGACTTATGACCTCGGCTAGTATTAAGTTCGGAGTAGACTAGATAGGATCGCGTAAACCTGAAAGTGCTAGGGATTTATGTAGGGTTGCCAAATTGACAAAAAATTAATGAATAATGTAAATATTTTTGCACTGTAAGTATTTAAATCTCTGGTCATATTGCAATCGTACTTGTTTATGCCTTGCGGATGTGGCAGAAGTTCACTTGAACAAATATTGGCTCGTAAGGCGAAATTCTAGCCCAAACACCATCAACGGAAAGTATTCCGTTGTAGCGACAATTTAGCAAATTTTAATCTTTCTTTACTTTTAAACCTTTCCCAAAATAAAACGAATAAAACAAAAGAAACTGATTTCAAATTGACCCAGTTGATTTTGAGTTTTAGCCGGACTAACGAACACCAATTGATTTTTGTATATATAGATATTCTTTAAGTTTTAAGGACGATCAGATGCGTTTTACATCAAAACGTACAATATTTCACATTTTTTTACAACAGAGATATTTATAAGTATTTGACAAAACTAGAGATTGCCTGGTGGTCTTAATTCGGCCATAACGCTTTAGATTTGCTTACAATATGCTTATTTAAAGCTGTATACAAAATTTCCATTCTTTGTACAAGGATATTCTTATATTTGACATTTAATATTTTTACCTTGGTCATGATGACCTACGCTTTAACAAATTTTTACAGAATTCTATTTATTTATTTATTTTATTTTTTATTTTTATTAGAGAAACAAACAGTAATTACAATACTTAGAGTCTAATATTATATAAGAATATGCATATACCAGTAAAGTTCCCCACCCGGCCCCCTTCCCACCTGGGACCCTTAAAATTTCCCCCTTGCCCTCCCCCTGCCCGTAAGGGGGTCCCCCCCCCCCCCATAGCATTTCCAAACTATTAGACGAAGAGACTTGAAACTTTCCATGTTGATAGAACATGCTAAAAACTCATTAGGAAAATTATTCTGAACGAAATCGGAAAACAAACTTTGAAGTTATTTAACAAATACGTTTATAGCGTATCAGATACGGAACCCCTTCCATATAAGCGTGTCTTGACACGCTTTTGGCAATTTTTATTCTCTAAATAAAGATTATTCCTATTCTGTATTGATGTGTTACAACCCTAAAGCACTTACGGCGCGTGTGAAATTGACTTACAGACACTCTAACAAAATTCATATTTTCCCTTTTGATATAATATTTATTGAAATATCCATCTTACATGCCGTCTCATCGAATTATCGTGCAGATTTATATTTTTACCGAATTTAAGATGAAGTGAAACCTCTTTGAATTATTAATAATTCATGAGAATCGAATAAGAAGTGAATTTGATCTAGAGTGAAAATATTTTACGTAATTTCGGAAACTTGATATCTAGAAATCTAAAAGGGCTGAGGAGGTTTTACCTTAATTCAACAAAATCACTAAACTCACGCGGGCAAAGTCGCGAGTTACAGCTAGTTTATTAGTGTATACCTTATTAATTGAATCTTGAGACAAATGAATTTTTTTTTTAACTATTCATTCATTAAACTGGTAACCAGCTACAAAACCTGTATTCTATATACAAAAAGAAGTGCTCCGACATGGGGCTGTTACCTGCTAGAAATGAACACAGCATGCCTTAAAACTAAAAAGTAATTTAGAAATTACATAACTTAATTTAATTAAAGAAACTAAACCAAAATTTAAAAAAAATAAAAAAAAAAGACTTATGAAAGAACTAACTTAATCTGATGGTAAACAAAGATATCAGTGTTTCCGAACGCTTAGTTTTTGTTCGTCACTCAATTATGTTGGGCCGCAGCGTAGGGTGCAGAAAGAAAACTAAAGTATTGAAAAAAATGTTATATATTAAAAAAAAGGTTACAAGAATGATTCGCCTCGAAGTTGGAGATTAGAATCTTTATATATAAGGATTCTAATCTCCAACTTCGTTCTCTCTAAAGTTTTTTTTTAAATATTATATAATATAAAAAAAAAACTATTAACTAACTATCCTATAGTGACACCTGTCCGATGTTAGGTATAAGAGCACTATCTAACCTAATGATTCCAGTTCGAGGGTGGAACAAAGAGTGGTTCTAAACAATTAAAAAAACACATTTATACCAATGCAATTTATCCCTTTTTTAAAATTCTCGCTAGAAAAAATATACTGATCTAGATGCATAGTGTACTGCTAAATGCATTACAAAAAGTGCAATTATTTAAACATATTTGTGACGTTGTAGTCAATACTTGAATCAATATATATTTACTAAATCTTAAAAAAATTGACAGTAAATAGTTGGAGATGTTATATTGAAATTCATAAGCAGAGTAAGAAGTTTGGATAATTTTTTTAGTACATAGAAAAAATACTTTTTTGTATTTGTCAAACAGTGACAGTGACTTTACATTGTAATTGATAAACAACTGATAGATTTAGTATAAATATTACTAGAAATTACTTTAAATAAAACTTTCATATATAATATTTCCCTCTTTATTGAATAAAATACTGCTAAGTTATATATTCATTAACCTTTATGAATTGGGATCACATGATATTTTCAATTAAAAAATGATTGTCATTCTACATTATAAGTTCTTCATATTACGAGGGCCCTAATAAAAGACTTCCTTCATGACACTAATGGTTGGTATTACCTCGTGCCCCGGATGAGAAGTGGCGTTGTAATTGGCAACCCTGTTTCCCGCCCCGCGCCCCTGCGACCCGGCCGCTTATAACGAAGGGGAGAGATTGGGGGGAAAAGGAAGATTGCCGGATGCCCGGATCTCCCGTACCTGCATCCCTTTTACAACCGTACGGAATATAAATAGACGTAAAAAGAATACGGGAATATGGTAGGTTTGTTCTGAAATGCAGAACGTATGTGGCAGGAAGTAAAACTTTATAGGGAAGCTTAAGTTGTAGTTTGAAAGTTTTTTTTTTACATGACAAGGGTCACAATGCCTATTGACATAATGGTAATGGACTAACGCCCAAAGACACTTGCATTATCAGAAAGGTTTTTAAACGTTGAGTGTATATTTATTTTTTCGTTTATTTATTTTGAAACACTTATTATTTTAAGATTACTGCTTATATGCCTACTATATCGACGCCCCCGTTGGTAAGAGAAAACCTTTAACTTTACAAGAGAAATAAAAAAACGTTGTTCTCTCAATACTTTGCGTATTAATGACACAATGGTATTGTGATATATATCAAATAAAAGGTAATTTTTAGTAGTATTATTACCATACCATATTATTATTGTAGTAAATATACTACTAAAAAATTACATAACACCGGATTCTACAATATTGTTCTATAATAATAATACCGGATGGCTGAGTTAGTCCCTAGTGGGTATTAGTTGTAAGGTTAATTAGTGTACTATTTTTTAATTACTTTGCTAAACACAACGAAAAAAATAAAAATCTAATAGATGTAACTTAGTCTGTAGTTTTAGAATATTCATTTTTTTTATATATGATTCATAGATGATAGGTTTCTGTCTGGCGTCCTAGCTAGGTTATTTAGTAACCTGTATTTAGGATTGTCATCCCTCAAGCCCTATGTTTAAAATTCTATGATTACTGTATTTGTTGTATAGATCGCATGTGCGAATTTATTAAAATAATAACTCAGGTTCTACTGGTCCGATTTGAAAAATTCTTCCAGTGTTAGACAGCACATTTATCGAGGAAGGCTGTAGGCTATATATCATCACGTTAACATTTTTACCCTAATTTTATGCGGACGAAGTCGTGGGTAGCTACTTGTTATATATAAATGCTTTCATTAATTTTATAATAAAAGTATGGTCCTAAGTAAATAAAGTTTTTTTTGTAAATACAAATTTTGGAGATATCGTTTACAGATTTTGTCTTAGAGCCGTTCTGTAACATAAAGTATAATATTCGTTAAGCATACATTCGCATTTTAACTAATCAAAAAACTGTTCTTTTTATCGGAACTAAAGAATGCCAGGTGTTGCCAGTGGTTGAAATTCGGCCTCAAAGCTTTAGACAGGCGTACTATATGCTTATTTTAAACTGTAGACAAAATTTCAAATCTTTGTATAAAAACATTTTAACATTCCACAATTAATATTTTTGCCGCCGTCATGATTCTGCTTTGAACAATCTTATAGTAAAATGTATGTGAAAATCTCCGGCATTAGTGTGCGTAAGGTTTTTTTTTAATAATTTAATGTATTTATAATGCAAATTTGATAAAAATATTAGCATTCGCACACTTTCCTCTATATTGTACCAAATTTCATATCGCTCTGTGCAATTTACCTGATATTCAAATTCAAATAAATGAATTTGAATTTGAAAATGGTAGCGAAACTTTTCGCTTCACGGATTAGTATATAGATTGACACAATAAATAGAGAGAACGAAGAATAATAGAGACGAATTACATGAGAAATAAAGATTACATTGACTCATGAATAAACGAGTGGGAATGCGCGGCAGGTTACAGGCGGCTGTATTATAAATGCTTCACAACGGATTTATTTGAGAGTAATTTTCGGCGAGCATCTGGCGTTGCAGCGTGAGAGATTTCAGCTGATCGATATTCCGAATACCGAACGCTGTAATATATCAGCGTCTTGCTCGAATATGAGCTGCATTATTAAAGAATTCCCTACATCTACACTGGAGCTGGATACTACATCATCTTAATAAAGAGAAAAGTGGATATCATTGATTCGGAACGATATTTTATACAACAAGGGGCAAAAAGGTATGCTTGCTCGCAAAACGAAAAGTGTGTCATCATGTTGAAATAAATGCTTTTTCTTTCTTAAAAAAAAAAGATGTGTGACGTCACAAAGCTACTGATCCACAGATCATACAAATTTCTATGATCTGAGTTCTGACCCCTTCCTGTCTGTTGTCACACAATGTCACGTTTTGGTGATACCTTAATTTGTCGATGACCCCTAAAGACACTATTTATCGTAGTAGGTTTTTTAAAGAATTAGGAATACCAACTTTAAATTTTAATCTTGAAATTTCTGAAGATTTGTTCGAGTCGATTCACCTGTGTGGGCTTATGATGTTGTTAATGAATGATTTCCCAATTCATAAGCGATTCATTTTGTAAAAGAATGAAAACAGATGTGTTCATACGGTTAGATAAACATGTTTCGTAATGCATTATCGACCTTTTTCTTTTAATTGAATGTTAGAAAATTCGGTTTGTCAACCACAACTGAAGACACAATGTCGTGTGTTTGAATTTGTAAATTCTTTGCTTAACCGTCCTCAAATTTAGAAACATACAAATATTTCTTAAAGAACTAAAAAGAAAAGTAAAAGTTCGTCTATATTATTCTTATATAGGTATATATGAGTTAGCGCATAACTTGTTATTAACTCATTATTTTTGTAGAAGATGTTACAGGAAAAGAAAAAACAAACTTTATAAAATAGTCTTAACGTTATCTTCTAGAGTAGGGGTCTGCAATTTGATGGTAGGCAAGGGCCACATAGATAAATAATGAGCTGAACGCGGGCCACATCGTTTAAAAAAATAACTGTAGACGGGCCGGACTTGTAAGATTATTCGGAAATAGGCGTCTAGCTATTTATTTATGTAAGTGGATATTATAAGCCCTATTAAAAAAGCAAAATTTTATTATATATGCTGTTTATTTTAGCACATCACGATAAAACGTTGCTCTTGTGTAATGTTATTATTACTTATTTATATGAGGGACAGTCGTGGGCCAGAAAGAGAGAAAGGGTTGCGGGCCACATAAGGCTCGCGGGCCACGTGTTGCCGACCGCTATTCTAAATTAAAAGCGTATGTGAATGTAGTAAAGAGAGGTTCTTTATTTAAATTAAAAGATATCACGATACACTTTATTGTAGTACATTTTGTACGTGTCATATTATTCAACGTGGAAAGTGCTTTTAGTCTAAACGGCCACTAAGCACTAATTAATTGTACCGCTTGCTCGTGTGCGTACCGAGTTTTTATTGTAAACTCAATCTCAACCACGCCATGTAAGCCAATGACATTAACGAGCTTACGTGTTTGCGTCTACACGCTATTTCGCATGTAGAGTTCAATTATTTGGAGACGCATTTGTTGACTGCACGCGCTATATTAAAATTTAATTTTAATCACTTAATTCATCCACATCGTTCCAAGATTTCCCCGATTTCATTCGCGGATTTATGCAAATTAACATATTTGGTTTAGTAGGAGTTCAACAATTTATTCCGATCGGGTAGCAGTTCAGTGAAATACGTAGTAATATTTTCTGTATTCCCAAATTTCAATTTCGCTATTTTGTTTTATTGTTTTTTTTTTAATTCATAAATAGCCGTTTTTCTACAACTGAGACGTCACGGGGCGTTAGATGAAAATCTGCGAAGTATGTCTAATCTTCTGTCTGACCTAAAGTGTACTTCACTGTAGGTGCACATAGCTTGAGGCGTACTTATTTGGCCTATTATAATTTGTTTCTAGGCTGTGCATATCAATAGGTGAATAAATGTTTTCTATTTTAATCTAAATAGGTACAGAACAATATATACAAAATGAAACTGTATCGAATATATTAACATTTACGGGATTCCCGTTATCATATGTGATTAAAACAGAATCACGTGAAGCGTGATATCGACTAATGATCATTTTCGCTACCACCTTTATTTGATCGGATTATTATTGGCGTGTCTTTAATACGCGCACGATTTTGCTCGCATCAGCTTTAATTATATAACGTATTGCGACACGAATTGTTTGATATTCCATTAAGTTTTTTGGTACAGCGATCTCTGATTCTGCCCTTTTCACCGGGTATCTCATGGAAAGTGTTTCAATGAATTTGTTGGATACTTACTTTTGCTGGCGCAGAGATCCAGACCGGATCTCGGCCTCGGGGACTAAAACTTGATAATTCCCTCGATCATATGCCGTCTTATGCCATCGCGTGACTAGAAGCTGGCTCAGGTCCTCTTCTACTTGGTCTTTTCATTTGTACTTGGGTCGTCCTACTGGTCGTTGACCATTCGGTAGTTCTAAGTAAGCTCGTTTGGATACTTGAAATTGAATTTCACTACTAGACATCGTGACAGGACTCGAAATTTCAATCGACGTTTTAAAGTCCACAACTACAATTCGCTTGGAATATCTCACTTAGCTCAACATCTCTGTGGCATAAGTTGCCCAATCCTTATCGGTCCCTGTTATTTCTTATATCAAGCAGACAGAAAGACAAAATTAATAAAAATTGCCTTTTTTACAAATATAAAGTTTTTATTTATTTTGTTATAGGTACGTATCGATGCAATGTTAAAAATAAACATTTAATTTTACTTTTTTTTATTAAATAAGCCTATTGAGTCCCACTAGTGGCTGGGCAAAGGTTTCCCTTTTCTCGGTCCATTTTCCTCTATTATGGGCCAATCGACTTAGGGACCTTCAAGAAAAGAGCATACTCATTTCTCAAAGGTCGGCAACGCATCTGCGATCCCCCTGGTGTTGGGTCATCCCCTAGGTTATCCAAAATATATGTTGGATAGGTTTAAAATTTTCATTGAATTTTTTCATGTTGTAAATTGCTACAGATTCATTAGGACGGATGGACACATCCTACTATGATGTGTATAATATTAAACAGAAACATGGTTTATTGTGAAATTAAACAGATTGCCATGTCACAGTAAGACAAAAAAGACTGGACATGCTAAATAAAAACTCACTAGGAAAATTCTTTTAAGCGAAATCGGACAATAACTTTTGAAGCTATTTAACGAATACCTTTACCGCGAACCAGATACGGAACCCTTCTATATAACCATGACACGCTTTTGGCACTTTATATCTGTAGCTGACCCGTTGGCGCAGTGGGTAGTGACCTTACCTTCCACTCTGGGGATCGTGGATTCGATTCCCTCCTCGAGTCTGGGTGTATTATCTATAATTATATATTGCTACAAAAAAACATTTTGTATATAACAGGCGTCTGTTAGCTATAACACAGGCATTAAGTTGTCTACCTTAGGAACAGACGTCCGTGTGTCATATAGTTCTATATGTATGTATATGTATATATTTATTTCTATCATATCTACGCTTTATATATAAAGCTGAAGAGTTTAATTGTTTGTTTGCTTGAACGCACTTATCTCAGGAACTACTGGTCCGATTTGAAAATTGATTTCAGCGTTAGATAGCCCATTTATCGAGGAAGGCTATAGCCTACATATCATCATGCTTAAACATTTCACCTAATTTTACGCGGACGAAGTCCGGGGAAGCAACTAGTAAAGAATAAAAATAGTCATGTTAATATAGTAAAAAATTCATACAAGTCAGTATCAAAGTCTAGCACGGGCCGAGATTCTTATCACGTTGTAAGCAAGCGGTCGCCAAAGGAAAAAGGGCTTGCATACCTTATTTCCACCTTTTTGCAAAATTCCCACTTACGAATGTGCGGAACGTGACGCGCGAGTAATTTAAATAAACAACTAAGTGTCTACGTGACACCAATCGTAATTACCTTTATGATAAACAGTAGGTCTATAAGATTTTATATTTACGAGTGCCTGAATGCGTTTATTCGCCGAAATTGGGCCATAATAATTATTAATACATAATAATAAAGTCATATTCAAAATTTATTTCATTACATATATAAGCAGCCAGCATCGGAATACTTGGAGTCGACATATCGAGTGACGTTCAGTTTCTCGTTCACTTGGAAGAGAAGGCTAAGTTAGCCTCTAAGAAGCTTGGAGTTCTTAACAGGGCGAAGCAGTACTTCACGTCAGCCCGTCGCTTGCAACTGTATAAGGCGCAAGTCCGGCCTCATATGGAGTACTGCTAAATTAAAACAAAATAGATATGATGAGGATGTAATACATATATATGCATCAAAATAATAACAGCCATTATAAAATGGGTACCCGGACGTGCCGACCCAATTTGGCTGCAGACGAAAAGAACTGCAAACTTGGTGCTACCTCTAATTAGAAAAATAGATAGGGGTAAACGAAGGGATGGTAGCTCCATCCTAAAATTTAACTCGGGCCGGCACTGTACACATGCGTCGATAAATAATTGCAATTTTAGCCTGAAATACGTTACCTCCCGTAAAATAAGGCCGGTTTACCTGTAGCAATAATGGATTGTTGTGTGAAGCGTTTTAAAAACAAAAGCCGAAGCTTCATCGAGCCTTCAAGCACAGGATGTATCGAATTACACGGCGTAAATGATCAGTTACAAAAACTTAACAAAACGAGCACCAAGATACAAGGGGTGAGAATATTCTTATGGGATCTGTGATTTATAAAGCTTCGGGGAAGTATTCGAGGTTGATGACATTCATACTCCTTTTTTACTTGTACGGTGTCGATGTTTTACGAAACTTGTCAGCGAGCGATCATATTACATAGTAGCTGTAACCCGCAACTTGACCCGGGTGAATTCAGTGATTTTGTTAAATTTTGAGGGATTTTAATTTCTGTGCGGAACCCTATTCAGATAAAAGCAAAGTAGTCTATGTTAGTCCTTGTCAAATCAGCTATCTACCAGTGAATATTTCTTTCCAATCGGGCCAGTTGGAGTTGGTTCGTTTCGGAGATTACTCAGAACAAACAGAAAGACAGGCAGAAATGTTTTTAATTGACGTTTTTTCTCTAGGTGTCGTATATATGTATACAGTCATATTATGCTATTAGGTAAAACAAATCCTTACAAACTAACCGTTCAATTTTTATTATATGTACAGATGGATATGTTGATTTATTCAATTAGAAATTCTCAAATAGAATAGAATTTGAATATGTAACTACATTTGAAGACGATATAAGAATTTATGTTATTATAAAATAGAATAGAACCTATCTAAAGCAAGGAAAAGCTTACATAGTTTTTACAGGGTTTATAACAAGAGGTATATAACGGGCAGTCGATTTGCAGATTGCAAGTCATTGTCAACGCCCCTGGACATTTATTGTACAAGAAGGCTTTCTATTCAGTTATCAGACGCTTTCAAAAACCCAAAATAAATTGCAATAATCAATTACATAGCGCAAGTTTCACACATGTATATGTCTATATGGAATAGATATATAGGTTAATAATGGATATACACCGCAAAGTTTGCATGAAATGTGTGTAACAAGAAGGCCGTGATCAAAGGAAGCTAATTACGTCGCCCTAATCAACGCCCTTGATTGCTCCACGTATTTGCGTTCGACGCGACCGGCGCCGCTGCGTATTGTAGTCCGCGCTTCGCTCAAATTGATGCGTACTGCCAATGCGATGTTAACTGAGAGCTAAATATATGCCAATTATAACAAAACCTTAGTAAAATATTACTATAAAGAATTGACAGGTTTGTAACAATATTATACACTACGAAATTTACTCATAACGTATGTAACAAGAAAACGTTGATCAAAGGAAGCTAATTACGTCGCCCTAATCAACGCCCTTGATTGCTCCGCGTATTTGTACACGACGCGATCGGCACCGCAGCATGTTTTTGCATGTGCTTCGCTCCAATTGATGCGTACTGCCAATGCGATGTTAACTAAGAACTAAATATATGCCAGTTATAACAAAACCTAAGGAAATATAACTATAAATAAATGACAGATTTATAACAATGTTATACACCGCGAAATTTACTTAAAACATATATAGGTATGTAACAAGAAAGCCTCTATCAAAGAAAGTTAATTACGTCGCCCTAATCAACGCCCTTGATTGTTCCGCGTATTTGTGTTCGGCGCGACCGGTGAAGATGCGTATTGTAGCTCGCGCTTCGCTCAAAGTGATGCGTACTGTCAATGCGATATCAACTGATAAATTATACGCCACTTATAGCATAACCTGAGAAAAATATAGCTAAAAATAATTGACAAATTTATGATCATGTTAAACACCGCGAAATTTGCATTAAACGTCTATTACAAGAAGGACATTATCAAAGGAAGCTAATTACCACGCCCTAATCAACGCCCTTGATTGCTCCGCGTATTTGTGTTGTACGCGACTGGCAGCGCTGTGTATTGTTGTTCGCGTATCTACCAAATTAATGCGTTCTGCCAATGCGATGTTAACTGAGAGCCAGATACATGCCAATTTCTGATTCATACATACTTAGCTGCTATTTAAGGTAAAAATATTATCCTCAGTCCCACTCGATACACACACTTTTTGGTAGAATACGTAATTACCACACTTTCAAATACTTTAGCAGTCACAGTGATGTGTTAATTCTAGATTCATAGAAGCTTTTACTAAGCTTACTGTAAATCAATTGCTAAATAGGAAATATATGGTCGCTTTAATTTTTATTTCGATAGATATAGGTATAGATATTTTAAGACATCAAAATTTAAGACAAATATAAATTGCCCTATTGTAAATTATGCCTATTTTTAGCTGAATTATTTTTCAAATCTGGTACCTTTCCATATCTGTTTCATTAAAACCGCTTTTTTTTCATGTACGGTACCATATTTTTCTATTCTAACTCCAAGCTCTAAGTACGTTATTATTACTGTACACAATTTTTCTATGAATCTTGATATCATTGAATATTTACATTTATTAGTAGTATCATTGGCTTTTAATAAAATACGGATACTTATTACAGGAATACTTGTTGTTTGGTAGGTACTTATAATCAGTTTTCCTTACCCGCGCTATATATATAATCATAAACCACTACAGTTTTGGGTGTTTCCACAAAGGTATGACGAAGGGCGGAAAACCGTCCTAAAGGCACGTAAGACATGTTTTAAGCTACAAGTGTCCAAACACGAAGATGAAGTTGAGGTAAAATTAATAAGAATGTGTAATACTAACGATCCGCTCGGCTTCGCACGAGTACAATTTAATAATGCATGTATTATACTTATTATGAATATTCCTCTTGAATCATTCTGTTAATTCACGAAAACCGCATTTTCTAAAGGTAATTTTAAATATCTGAGCGTATAAGAAAGGGGAACGACCTTGTTTTATAAAACTAATGGACTCGGCAGACCCTGTCCTGCCCGGACGTAAGGCTATTTATTTACTACATTCTGTTATCCTATAATATTGTTACCGTTCCGTTCCGTTCATTTAGGAACTCATTTTTATTTATATAGATAACTTCGACCGCGGCGTCAGTTTTAAAGGATATTCTGTCAATGTCATGCCAAACGTCATAAGGTTACTCTAAAAAAGTTTATATTGTCAAAAGCGCTATGGGTTACATAAGAAATAATTGAATATGGCGGTGAAGTTTTGTAAACATTTCTAGTTTTCCGCGCAATTGTCTCGCGCAATCGGTCCTGCCTTTGACGCGTTATGCTGTGATCAAGAGAAATAGGAATTCAAGAGAAATAGAAATAGGAATATATATATATAGATAGATAAAGATAAAATATATATTGTTTTTATTACAAACAGTTACGACAATTTCTTCTATTATTAATTATATATTACTCTACATAACAAGTGTAGGACCACTTACTTCAAAAGCAATGCTTAGTTCATCTATAAGTAACGATTTCTGTCAGTAATCTTTATATTCAAAAGCAAAAGGTCACCTATCACGAAATTTCGAACACCGCGCATCGTATAAAGATGAAACTTAGCAAAGAGCTAGTATATACTTAGTAGAAATCCGCTTAGAGAACGGATTAATCGATAAGGCAAGTTTAATTTTACACAGGCGATGTCGCGACAAACAGCTAGTCATTTCTAATTTTAACATGGAAGACAACATTTTTACAAGAACCAAGTTAAAAATATGTCGGTCACGGATCCGGACACATATGTATGGACATTTAATTCGAATTCCTGGTAACAAAAAGCACAAGTGAACGTTTAAAGTTAACATAAATCAGATATTTAGAATTCATACATTTTTATTGCTCATGTATATTTAAGAGACAAGACCATATTCAATGTCTTTTTGCACGTTCCGTACAAATGTGCAGGAGAATTGAAGCCATGAAAGCTTTACTGTAGAACTATGGACTAAAATCAAAAGACAGATTTCAGACGACAGCACAATAGGGCTTTTTCGATGACAGCCCAATGAAGTTTTTCAGATGACAGCCTAATGGGACTTTTCAGACGACAGCCCAATGAGGCTCTTCAGATTACAGCCCAATAGGGCTTTTCAGTTCACAGCTCAATGGGGCTTTTTGGAAGATGATAGCCCAGTAGGACGACAGTCCAATGAGGATATTCAGATGAAAGCCCAAAAGGGCTTTTCAGTTAACAGCCGAAAGACACTTTTCAGATTACAGCCCGATAGAGTTCTTTAGCTAACAGTCCGATGGAGCTTTTTAGATAACAGCACAGTGGGGTTTTTCAGATGAGAGCCCAATAGGGCTAACGTCATGATCGGCTCTTTTAAAAAATAAACTTAAGTGCTACCAAACATATTATGACGCACACACAAAACTAACCTTACTCTTATTTTTATTAGAAAAAATCTAATCCACGTGGGATTTGGGAGGAACAAAAATCATATGAAAGTGTTTATGAATACCAGGCTAATCGGGTACTTTGAATTCAAACATTATTTTAGATTTTTATTTTGTACTAAAATTAGGTTAAGTTCTTCTGTAATTACTAACAAATTTTGTGATCCATTGGGTTGAAAGAAATTATTATTCATTAATTATTATTGCTCATGCGACTTATTTAAGAGTCGAAGCGTCATTAATTATATACTAGATAGTTTTATCTCTATTTGTACTCTATTATACATTTAATTAAGTGCTGAGAAGTGTACGTATACTTATGTTAGGACAAATGTAAAATATATCTTAAGCCAAAAGGGGGAAGAGGATAGATAATATATTTGAACCAGTCAAAGTCATAGTTATTTCGCCAGAATTTAAAAAGCTTCGTAAGCTGGTAAATCAACTTATTTTGCATATATACATACTTAGTTCCCATGCCAGAAATGGATTGCTGCAAAGTAATGCTTTATTCTAGCAACTATTAAAAAAAAACGTAAAAAATAAGACGACGGCTTTAATTTTAAGCATGACAGCAACAACATAGTCTACATTGTTGCTGTCATGCTTAAAATTAAAGCCGGAAGTAGTATCGTTTTTATCTTGTGGCCACGAGGATAGTCCAGAAAGGTCGGGGTTTCAACCGAGCACGGACTGTACGTATCTGTCCGTACTACCCAAAAAATAAAAAAATAAATCGGGCTTTAATGCCTCTTAAGCGTTTTCGTTCGGTGCAATTTCGTTAAACAGCGCCGTGCGATGTTTTGACAGTTCCACGCGCTGAGGGTGTTAATGTCATTTGTTCTTTATATTTATGTAATATTATGTACTTTACGTATTTATATAGACTTTAAACAAATCCATGTATATATGCAATAAAAGCGAAAGGTCACCTAACATGAAATCTCGAAAACCACGGCACGTACAAATATGAAATTTGACAAAGAGGTATTTTATAGTTAGTAGACATCCGCTAATAACATATTTCTCGATAGGTTCAGATTAAGCAGTTCTAAAGGCTCTGGGAAGATCCATTTAACGCGAACGTAGTCCCGGAAAACAGCTAGTTAATTATAAATTAATTTTACCACGTTACACTGTGTGGTAAATTCAATGATAAAGCATACTTGGAGACACATGACTGCAGAGCTACAATGGTCCATTAGGATCTCTTGCTGTATGTTGTTGTGTTAATCTTGCTCATTCACGATTGTTTTGCACGGCTACCAATGGAAGACTCCATAATAAGCATTCACTTTGTTAATCATCTGTAATTGATATAAACTAACTATTTACGTTACGACATTGACATCCTTCAAGTGTTTTCCTACCTTACTAAGTCGTTATACCTATTCTATTTGGGCGCATACTAGTCGAGTTCAAAATTACGAAGAGCTAGTATACTCCCACAATTTGGTCGGATTATAAGACAAATACTGGTAAATACAAGCAAAATCAGGACCGTCCAGTAACGTTTGAATTAATTGCATAAAACCACTTGCTATGAGGTTCAATTAATGTGATAAAATGCCTGCTATCTAGACCGCTACTAACTCGAGTGCACCGTTAAACATCGCTATACACTTAGTTTTACTGCGATACCCCGTTCGAACTATTTAAATTCTATTTATTTGTAAGTATAATTAAATAAAATAAACATGTAATTGACGGGTTTTAACGTGAGATGTGCAGATTTTACTGGATTACTGTATTTATTCGGTAGCTAATGACGTTTTGAAATGTGTTTTGAGTCACGTTTGTAAACAGAAATTCCTTATGTATTCTAGGTTTACTTACATACACAGTTGGTGAACAAAGGTTTGCCTTTATGAAGAATTATAATCCTAACTAATCATTTGCTGTTAATGTGACAGTATTTGTTCTATTTTAAGACTAAATTATTGTTTTTTTTTTTTAGAAAAAGGCGATTTTATCATGGCATTGAAGACTGAGAAGATTAACTCCTTTTTTACACTATTTTTCCGGTGCCCCTCTCATGATAGAACAGGGATTGTATATCCTCGAGGAATTGAGTAAACACGGCTAGTGATGCGTGAGAAGCTAAACTACTTTGCTTTAATCCGCGAATGAATACGAGGGAAATTCGGTGTAATGCTGCAACCCGAAAGCTACACCACGATGGGGAGGAGAGAAAGCATGCGGATACTACTGTCACGGACGATATAAGGGGCGTGACAATAGCAGCTAGGGTGTATTGGGGTCGCGTAACCGTAGTGGATCTGACCAGTTATCGGGCAGATAAGGGAAGATCCACCCCCTGGGATAGGTAAATGTGTTGTCTATAGAATAGGTGGCAGCGGTGGTAACATCCAACGGAATTAGTACTTATTTAAAGAAAAGAAAGAAAGTATATTTTACCACTTTACTTTCTCTCTCTCTTTAAAAAAAAGACCCAAGGTATGGTCGACCAAAAAATTGATTTGCCACGCTAAGGTCGAATGTCGTTTTCACGTCAATTTGTCATCCAGAATTGGAAAGCAATTTCTTGATAGACTTTACATGGATTGGAAGAATCAGAATAATAATACTAATTTGGCATAGCTACTCAAAGCTCAAATGAAAAATTCCCACTTCTAAATTAAACAAAAGGGATCTTTCAGATGCTAATATACCGACATAATAGACAGTTTAACTAACCTGTACCTCTTTCTATTGATTGAGATATTTTTTTTTGTAAATGTACTTAACACCATATATAATACTAGTTGTACCGCGCGACTTCGTTCACGTGGGCCACACTTATAACTTTGGGATTTTAAAATTAGTTACAACCGATTCTCAGATCTACCAAATGGTACAAAAATTTTCCTAAGAATTTGTCAAGTCGTATCGGACGAGGAGGTGATATCGTGTATTGATGTATAGAATGCCGATTATGCCATTTTATTTTGCCAATTTAAATTTTGTTCGTCCTTGTTTGCTAGAGCTTCTCAAACATAATGTCAAAAATTCCCACGGACAAAGTGAACCAAAGGGATCAATCAGTGGCAAAAAGCGGCAGGCTCAATGGGTGCTCGCCGGTACAAGTGATTATTTAGCTAATAAAAAGATACACGCGATGTTCTGCGTGCGAGTACAAGCAATAATTTTCTACTTGCTTGGTATTTTCCTACCATTGATTTTCTTAGTATTAATTTTTTAAGTTTATATCAGACTTTTCGCTATAAGACCATTGACCAAAGTGACTATTGGTGCAAAGATTATTATTCTAGTCTTTGTACCAATAGTCTATTAATTCTTTAACATCCCTCCACTATTTGAAACGCTCGAGATAACCTTAAAAAAAAAACTACCCTAAAGAACCCTATTTCACATCTAAGTGTTGTGTATGCGATAAAAAACCTTAACCAGAAAATAGGTTTTATTAAGAAACCACGAATAGATACTTCAAACCTTTTTAGGGTTCCGCAGTCCTAGAAGAAACCCTTATACCCTTAACCCCCTTTGGCTTTGTCTCGCCTACACTCACTATATATAGACCTTCCGACGAACAACTGTCGGCGAGGCGCGGCCGCCCCGGGCGACTCCAACTAGCCCAGACTCGAAGATCTTCCTTTACGGTGGTTGAGCATATCGACCTTCGCTCCCACCTTTCATTCCTCGCCGGAAAGCCTCTCACCTTGGTGTGCCTTTCCCACATTAAAAATTCTTCTCTTCTAGCATTATCCCGGTCTTGTATCGGGGTCGACTGGATATCAGAGGTGACTTAAGATGACCGACTGCCATCTGACCTCATCCCTGGAATCCCTCAAACTCACGACTAATATCACTCAGTGACATTAATCGGGGCCCACCGTTTTATATACATTCACGGGGGTCGGATATTTGAAGATCATTGTAAAAATTGGTCACCCATCTGTCACCCGGCCGTGATATTAACCTAAGCAATGGACTCAAATACCGGCCGCTGATAAAGGTACGTACTCCTCTTATTAAAACATACCACCAAAATGAAAACTCCGTCAATTTTTAAAGCAATAAAGTAAGCTGAACTTTTAAAATTTGAAAGCAGATACTCAGAATATAGTTTTTCTTATCATGTTCAATTTTTTTCAAATTTCCATATTCAAAGGCATTTATAGCAAATTTGGGTTTTTACAGTAGTTCTTAAAACTAGAAGCATACAGCCAAATTCCGCTTATAGCGTGCAATACAATATATTTTAATAATAATTAAAATAACATTAATAACAGGAAAAGCAGATATTAAGTAAACAAACTGTAACAGAAATAGAAAAAAAAGACCAAAACTTAGAGTAAAATTTAGAATTTAACATCGCAAATTGCATGCAAGAACAGTTTACTGATTCAATTCAAATTGAAACATTACAAAAAAGTTATAGGAAAATCAAAAAAAATTGACGTTACGGTAAAAGTTAAAATTTAACATTTAAAATTGTCATTATATAATCATTAACGCTAAAGTGTGATTTTTTAATTAGGAACTTTTTAAATATATGTTTAAGTGAATTTATTTCCGTTGTTTCAATAGTTCATCCAAAATTTTGACTCCCGTCTCACGTACATCGTATCCAGTGACAGTATCAAGTTCAACCCGGATCAGAGAGGCGATAGCTGCGACATTTTGAACTTAGCAAGACACTACCTACGGGTAATTTTTTACGGCTCTACGTGACTACGGGCTGCTTCTAGTGTAATATTTGATATAACCATTGGCGCAGTGGGCAGTGACCCTGCCTTCCACTTGCGGGCTGCGGGCTCGATCCCCGCCTCGAGCTAATCCTCCTAAAGATAAAAAATTAATTATAATAGAAATTTTAATGTAAAAATTAATGTTAAAATTGAAATATAGGCAGTGGTAAAATACGCGCCACCACTCACCGCAGCATATATTCTGCTCAAAGCCACTATGCGATGGCTTTAAAATATTCTTGCTGTTCTACATTTTACGGCTGTTTAAATCAGATGTCAGACGCCTTTGTGCTCGGGCGACGGAAAAATGTTTTGTTCCCTTTTATCGTGTAACAAACTGAACTCCGCTTAGATAACATCCGTTCCCAATTAGGGATATTTCATAGAGTCTGCATCTAGTTTTACATTATAATAATCTTGTACTACTATTGCAGTCTGCAGTTCTTAGTGTTCAATTTAAAACGTACAGTTTGTAGGCAATTGAAAAGGAAAATTTATTTAAAAACTGGTTTATAAGAACAAATCTTGCTTAAAATTAGGATAACGATAACAACTGAAAAAGTTAAATCTGCGTATCAGTTGTCGTCACGCCAACCTCCTGAAACTTAGAACTAAAACAATGTTCCAGCTGAACATGATTTGTTTCTATAAGTTATACATAAAAAAAATGGTGACATTATTTTCAAAAGTATATAAACTCGTTTATAAGTGAAATTTCCTCTGGAAAGAAGTATATTGGGAGATACATGAATATATATATATCTTGCTGCTGTGCCCGTTACTTCGCCTGCGTAAAATTAGGTAAAAAAATTAGATTCAATTTTAGCGTGATGATAAATAGCCTATGCCTTTGATAAATGGGCTATCTAACACTGAAAGAATTTTTCAAACCGGACCTGTAGTTCCTGAGATTAGCGCGTTTAAGTAAACAAAAAAGCTCTTCAGCTTTTTATATTAGTATAGATTAATTAGTACAGATATCTAAATAATGTTTGAACGTATAAATTGATTTGAAAATGGTATATTTTAGTAAATATTACTTTCTAATGAGATTTTCTTTTCAATAAACACTTTCAAATCATTTTTTCAAAAGGTATATCGTTTGAATAAAAAAGAAACAGAAAGCTGGGCTATTCTGTGACACTTTATTTATCATCTTTTATCATCAATTCCTTTGTGGAATCATTTACCAGCTGCGGTATGTCCGAACCGATACGACTTAGGGACCTTCACGAAAAGAGCACACACTTTCTTCAAAGGCCGGCATAGCATCTGCGAGCCCCCGGGTGTTGCAGTTGTCTATAGGCGTCGGTAGTCCCTCTAGTGACCTCACCGACTGCTCGTTTGCCCCTTGTTATATTTAAAAAATTCAATACTTAAAAAGAGCGAAATAAACAAGCGAAGTCATTATCGACCGAAAGTCTTAACAAGTCTGAAGACGTTAAATTCGAACGTTACGTTCACTTCATTTCATTCGTTCTAAATAAATGAACTTCTTAAACCTACACCTGGGTCACAAGTCCCGGGCACTGCTATGGTTCCTTCCTCTGCAACGCGATGGACCCCGCACCCGCACAGTGAATCCATGGAATGCTAAGAAATTCGTCAATTGTACTTCAAGATATAGCTTCTTACTAAATTTCATGTTTCTATATCAACAGAAAGTACCCTGTAGGTTATGGTTTCTTTTGCAAATGTATGGGAAATCTAACATGAATGGTCCTATCTTTTGATTGGGTACACTTAGAGGACTGATTTTTTTTACAACTTCATGGGACCGTTAACTTCAGTATTTGGTATCAATTTCAACTCTATAGTTCCACGTGTTACGACAGACAATGAGTTGACTATATAAGGGTTCCTTTTTGAGGTATATTGTTTGCTTTGGAGGTTGAGGATTTGACGATTCAAAAGTGCATGTACAAGTCAACTTGAATAAAATATCATTTGAATTTAAGGACAGAACCCTAAAAATGTTAAAACTTAAGCATGAAATACTAAACTACTTTGTTTAAATCTGCAAATGACAATGAGTGAATGAATTAGACAAAATTTTCAATATGTTTATATTTGTATGCTCTTATTAGAATATTTTTTCTAATAAATTTACTTATCACTATTGGTTCACTTGGCAGAAGACCAGTCTAATTAGAGAAAAACCATCGCACGCGTAATGTCAGAGAGCAGCCATGATCCACAGTAATGAGGGAACGACCCAAAGAAGATAGGCCTTAAATATAATAATTTGTTAAATCTCACCTTTGGCTCCCCAGCAGAACCTCAGGCGCTCTGTACCACAGAGTAACAACCTCATGAGTGTACACCCTCACCGGAACACCAAACGCCCGCCCAAGACCGAAGTCTGCCACCTGAAAATCATGTAACAAATTATCAAAAAGCTTTGTGACGTCACTTGTCAATATTAAGAATATTATAAAAAAATTTAAACCGCTTTTATCTTTTGGCTTGGCAGTTTCTTTACTACAATAATTATTGTGTAACTCAAAATTAATGAATATTATAGCGAAACGACTAAGCCAAATAATACTATGAATAAAGTGTAGAGTTTATACAATTAGGATTTGTAAAGTGATGGTGTGTAGACCTGAAGCTTGGCTATACATGAGATCTGATGACTTTTTGACAGTGCTGGCTTTTTGGCAACATTTTACATGAAAATGTTTTTGGTGGGATTCATTAGAGATGAGATGAATTTCTTAGCATTCCATGGATTCACCATGCAGGTGCCCAGTCCATCGGTCAATATGGCGGCCATATTATGAGACACAATGAGCCTCCGCGAACAGTCGGTGCTAAAGTTTAATTAAAGATTCATGTTACCTATAACACAGGCATTAAGTTGTCTACCTTAGAAACAGACGTCCGTGTGTCATATAGTCCTGTATATTTATTTATTTATATAATATAGGGTGTGTATATGTTTTTGTAATGTCCAATATTAATAAACTTAATTATTAAAAGACAACCACACGCACACAATGACAAACGGTTGACACCACTTTATACACACAAGTATATAACGTTGTCGAAGCTTAATTGTGACAACTGTATGAAATATTTAAAAAAAAAAACCGCAATTATATAACACCGATATGGTGTTGCTATGATTAGCATTTAATTTGTTAAATATATCATGTTTTAAATTGAAGTTAGACATCTTATCGTATTACATATTTTAAGTCCCTTGAACATCTTAGATGTGTATAGGAATAATAAATGTTTGAAGTCATTTAAAGACGTTAAAATATAAGCCAACATAAACCTATTATCAAATGAATCTTTTCAGAGAAGAATTTTAAAATATAATGTAAAACAAAACCGCTTGCTATCTATTTACGCTTAGAGCTTTAAAACGGATTTATATTAATGCGGTTTTCGCCAAAGAGCAGAGTGATTTAAGAGAAAGATTTATATGTACTAGAGGTCACTTGGTGGTCAAAATTTGTTCATAACGCTTTAGCTTCGCGTAATATACGTTTACTTACAGCTATATACAATATGTTAATTATTTGTACAGCTACAATGCAATATTTGATAATTAATCTTTTTAACGTCATGTCTAAGCATTGACTGGCCCGTAGGCGCAGTTGGTAGTGACCCTGCCTTGCGCTCTGGGGATTGTGGGTTCGATTCTCGCCTCGAGTCTAGGTGATATTATCTATATGTATGTATTTCTAAAAAAAAAATATTTGTCTTTAACACGCGTCTATTACCTATAATATAGGCATTAAGTTGTCTACGTTAGGAACAGGCGTCCTTGTGTCTTATACTCTTATATATAGGTATATATGTATGTAAGCTCTGACACAATATTATATTAAAAGGTGTGGGTGTGTGTGTAAATTACCTAAATTGCTTGACGTTGGTGTGCGTGTGGTTTAATTTTAATATTTAACTTAAATTTATATTCCTCCGTGCGTGCAATTTCTACAAAACGGTACCGATAGATTTCGCTTCACACATTAGTAAATAGATAATACATGCATTCAGCACTTCACCATAACATTATGGTTAGTATATTTTTTATCATACACTCTCACACATACAAACACACACGCACAGGCACACATATACACACACACACCCCTACACACGCACACTCACATTTTTTTTTTTTTTTTTTTATGTTACAAGGGGGCAGACGAGCAGGCAGTAGGCAGTTACAGTTACAGATATTGTTTTTTATCGGATATCCGATAGTTTCGGTTACGGTTACGGAGCTCCCTAACATCCCTGATATACAGGTGTAAAATACATCGTACCGGAGTAAATTTCTTCAATATTTTTACATCAAACTTCTATGTAAATAAAACTTAAAAGTATGTATGGAACAGGGGTAGCGGTAGCGCGGGTCGTTGACTAGTTTTGCGCGTCAAAATTTTGTTGACGATTGCTTCACAATGTTCACGATACATTGCGCGCTCAAGAATGAGATAAGGATGGCAATAACAGTAACCTTTCATTTCCCTGATTAATGATTTTTGTGTTTTAGGACCCTAAATATAGCCTTGTCACAAAGTTTGCGGTACGATGTCTTTTACTCCTTGTATATACACATACCGGCAGAATTAACATGTTTAATGAAAAAAAAAGCATGTTTAATTAGTTATTGTTTCACGTTTAATTATTAGTCTTACTCTTTCATATTCCTCTAAATCTGCCGGTGTGTGTATTATGTTAGTAATTAGAATGTTCGTAGCCTAAATAAAATGTTTTTTTTTTAATTAAATTTACGCACCACAGGCATGAGGCCGTCGCCAATTGTTACATTACATAAAATTTTAATTTTTTTAAATATTTTGTCTCTTATTCTTTATTTATTATGTTACAACGGGCAAACAAGCAGACGGTTTACTTAAGTGACTACCGACGCCCATGGACGTCTAAGGGCCTAGCACGACCATTATCGATAGTTTTACTTATTTTTAGTTCGAAACGAAACATAAAGGGTCGTGCTTCTGTTTTACGCGACTTATATACATGGCTGTAACGTCGAGGATTCGATATGTTCGAGTTCCGATTTCATTCGTGCTAGCAATATTAAACAACTTAATTGTTTAAAGCGGTAGCATTTGACGTTCGGTTTTGTATGTAAAAGTAAGTAAAACTATCGAGAATGTTTGTACTAGGCCCTCTGCACGATCTCCTGGTCGCTAGCAGATGCGTTGCCGGCCTTTAACGCCGAGATTAGGCCACCGGGAAGCCTCACAAACCGAACGAAACGCGACAACAATACCATCACTTGACGTGACCGCATTGCCGCCACTCCACGCCGATCTTACGTGAGGAAGAGGTACTGGTACCCGGAAGCGTCGGCACATTTCGGGTACAAACCAAAAGGACTGCAAGCGTGGCGCTACCTTTAGTTGAAAGGAAAAAGTTGTTAGCCGAAATCCAATTAAGATGGGTACTTACGATATGAAACCTCTTGTGACAGTACCGCCCATGGACACGAAGAAAATATCTGAGATGAGTCCAAAACTGTATTTCGCCTTATCGGCTGCTCTTTCTGCGCGCGGATGATAGATGGGTGATCCATTCTAACACTAGTATATATTTGACATCCGATTTCCTCCGTGTTTCGGGGCACGTAAAACAGTTGGGACCCGGTTAATATCACTGAGTGATTTTAGTCGTGAGGTTGCAGTGATCGTAGGGGTTCCCAGGTTGACGTCAGATGGCAATCGGTCTTCTTAACTCACCCCACAGCCACAGCCTCTGCAATTTAAGCGGACCCTAAGACCGGGATGACGCCAGTTTGAAGAGGAAAATTAAAATTAGAAATCATACGTAAGCATAGTGATCAAGGTACTCGTATTTGTGTTCAAGTACGTTGTGGGAAAATTTATGTAGGTAAATGATAAGTCATGACTTTACAAGTATCTCCTTAAATAGAACAAGTGCGGTTTTTACTGGTGTTCGTATTTAAATAAAGTTGTTGTGTGATAATTGATAATGGTAATAATGAAGTGGTTATCAACGGAAGTGTGAAGGGAATTCTAAAATAATAATTACACCACATGATATTTAAGTGAATTATCACCTCAGTTTTCCCTATGACGACGCACCACTTCGTATTATCAAGATTATAATGTTAATAACTTTTCCTTGAATGCCTGTTCATTCAGATCACGCGTGAACGAATTATTGTTTGTTCCTAAATCAAACACGAATCATCGTTCCTAAATCAACAACGAAACTTAGAATAAACAATATTCCAGTCTTGACTTGTTTGACCTCTCCAATGCTCAATTAAAAAAGAGGTACTAAAGTTGCCCACACACACACACGCATCCATATACACGTATGGGTATACGTATATGTACACGCATACACACATAATCACGGACAGGTACACAGACTCATAATTTAAACGTTTTTTTTTTACATAACAACACGTAAGTGACTACCGACGCCCATGGACACCTACAACATCAGAGAGACCGCAGATGCGTTGCCGACCGTTGAGAAATGAGTATGCTCTTTTCTTGAAGGTCCCTAAGTCGTATTCGTTCGGAAATACCGAAGCGGGCAATTGATTCCACAAAGGAATTGTGCGAGGTAAGAAGTTACTAGAGAATCGCATGGTTGTAGACTTTAGGACAGCGAGGTGATGAGGGTGGAATCAAATTTTGACGAAATGTCCTGTGGTGGAATGCAGCGACTAATACTGACAGTATTAGTTCGAACATTTCCTCGGAACACTTCCCATGATACATGCGGTAAATGATGCAGAGTGCACCCACATCTTTTTCTTTTTCTTCTGTTTTCTATTACGTATTCTTCTTAAATCTATAAATGTCATCTTTTTTGGGTAATTTGCTCAATTAGATATCTGATTTAATGTAATCATTTGACATTATAAAAAACGAAGTCTGTCTAAAAGTGACAATTGACGTTGACAATTGGGATTTGTTTTAATATTAGATTTTTTCCTTAAAACTGGTTTCCGTAGTAATAAACATTAAAAATGTATACAGAAGTGGATGTTTTCGTTAGTAATTTTACCTTAATCGATCCCGAAATATATCAGTTATGGATTGAAGGATGTTCATGTAAGATTTTTGTGAATTGTTCAAATATTTATTGCCATTTATCGAATATTGTTATTTTTAATACAGTAGTTTCGATAATATTAATTTATATTTATCAAATCTGGTACAGATTAGCTCAAGACTAAAAAGTGGTACAACCGAAGAGAGGCCTATACCCAGCTGTGGGAAAGAAAGGACTGTAGGAGATAATTTCATATTTATTGAAATGGATATTCTGTTTTCAGCAAGTGAAGCTGTATCAACTCTGCATCAGAGAGCAAATGTCAAACAAAATGGAGCTACAGTGGAACTTATTGCAAGTGATGTATTAGATCACTATAGGTAATAATATAGTATATGTAACACTATAGCACTGAGTTTGTTGTGGCTTCTCAGTCTGAACAAGAACTACTCTTAATTATAAAAAAAATATAATATCTCTATGGGCCATTTAATGACATAAATTTGAGAGACCACATAAATCCTTCCTTACTATCCTGACACATCACAGTGACCACACCTATGTAGTTTTTTGATTTCTAGATCTTATTTTAGTATTTATTAAATACTAATAGTGACACTTTTTCACATGGAATTAGGTCTTGTTTAGCATTTTAAATTATATAAAATTGCAATTACATAGTAATAAATGAGGAAGTTGTAACTTAATCAATAGCCAATATTTGAGTTGATTGCTAGGTTAAGTAAGTAGCTCTTACTATAGCCGGGAGATAGATGGTTGACCAATTGTATCACTGGCTTTCAAATATCCGACCAACAGCAGGTCCCATTTAATGTCACTGATTGTTATTCTTTGTTAGATTTTAGAGATTGCTGGGGTTCTGGTGATGATTGTGAGGTGGCAGTCAGATATACAGCCCCACAGCAACATATTTGTGATTCTTACAGAAACTTTCTTTTCTTGCTGTACATATTTATATTGTTAAATTTTTATATTGTTTTGCTCTTGTTACAGAACCTTTGCTCTGTTAGAAAGATTGCTGACTGTGCCATCGAAATTGTCAGAACAGATGATATTCCAAATTGATGAGCCAACGAAACAAATGTTGATTGAAAAGTATGTACCTTTATACCAGACATTTTATATTTTTTAATTTGAAAAATACTGACATATGACGGAAAATTTGACAATTTTGTAAGTCACGCGAACCAAATTTTGGCAAATCTGAGTCCCTATCATGAACATTTCGAACCGTTTGAATTCGACGAGGCTTCTATTTATTACAAAGTTTAATACATATTATTTATTAGGACATTTCTTACATAGGAATGTCACTGATAATTAAATACGCAGATGATTCGTTATTTATTGTTTTGTCTCTTATCCCTAAAATGCATGTTTTTATTTTTTATTTTTCACGAAGTTGTAGCTTGCACTTTACTAAGTGATATTCCGTTGGGATAGGCTGACAATTTTTTCCGAGTTAAGAATACTAAAATAAGGCATTTTAAAGCTTTTACCATTATTGATAACATTATACACACATATATACAAGGATTTCGGTATTAAAAAAAATAACTGTTAATCGGCCTGGACGATCGTTACGCGATCGCCCGTCCGCTTCTAACCTATCCGCAACAGAGTTACGTTTCGCGCGGAATTCCGTCGAGGGAATCAGACTTTCCGCGAAACGTCACTCTGTTACGGATAGGCCAGAAGCAGACGGGCCATTGCACAGCGACCGCAATGGCCGCTTCGACGTTATTTTTTTTTGTTTCAATACAGAAATTCTTGTATTTGTGTGTATAATGTTAACATAAGGTTAAAAGCTCCAAAATGCCCTATTCCTAACTCGACAAAAAAATTTCAGCTTACCAACAACTTCGAGAAGAAGAAAAATATGTACACGCTTTTTTGGCAAAGTAACCGGACTGCATAATTACCAATAATTCAAAAATAGTAAATTTATGCTATAAGATGCACAAAAAAGGATTCGCTGTAAGGTTCACAGCGGTAAGGTTTCCGGTTCGAGCTGGATGAACTCGTCTCCGCAGGCCTCGACTTGTCGAACTACGACAGTCATCCTTCGAGAGCTGTATAAGCAACTGTGCGTGGATACTTAGCTGGTGCGATTCAGTATCGATAACCACGTAAGTTGTTGTAACCCCAAATGCCCTACTTTACAATAGAGCATTACAAACAACTAAATTGTAATATAACAGTCACTTTTTATTGTGTAATTGTAAACAATATTGCAATCGTCATTATTGTATAAATAATTATATACACAAATGTATTATATGACAATTTCAATTTACATTTTTGTAACATTCTACTGTGAAGTTGGGAATTTGGATTTTTATCGATATTTTAACGCAATCTGAAGATTACAGACCGAAGGCTTCTGATCAATTATCCTGTAGATAATCGCTATCACGAGTCGAGTTTAGTAAATATATATTGCAAAAGCAACGCGGTCTCTTTGTAAATATGAAAGGTAATGACTCTACGTTGCGCGACATCACACGCTTCTAAGGTTCAGTATCTTTTAGAAGAGAAATAAATGTGTAATTCAAGATACGATAATCAGATAAAGTTTTATATTAAACTTTATCTGTCTAATAATGCTATGTAATGTCAAATAATGCAGAAACAGATGTTGCAAATTAGCTGAAGGTCTCCCTGGGGGAGTATTAATTTGATTTTATCGAGATCAATTAGAGATAATTAATTTTAATTAGATAAAATATTGAGTACCTTTAAAAATATTTTAATCATGCTATATTTTGAAGATTAACGTTATAAGTAACATAGAAAGAAAGTCTTATTTACAATAATACCACACTGTCCATAGATGTATATTACAGAATCTATACTAACATATAAAGCTGAAGAGTTTGTTTGTTTACTTGAAGGCGCTTATCTCAGGAACTATTGGTCCGATTTGAAAAAATCTTTCAGTGCTATATAGCTCATTTATCGAGGAAGACTATAGGCTAAAAATTTTCACGCTAAATGTTTCCACTTAATTTTACGAGGGCGAAGTCGGGGAAACAGCTAGTAATAAATAACACAACACCTTGAATTAGATGATTAGTTGTGTCTAGGATTTTTAGCTTGCTGCTTTTTTTTATTGCTTGCGACTTTGTTCACTTTGTACGCCATGAATTTGGCCAATTTCAGTGGTTTTAATTTTTTTTTGAGTTCATCTCATTGAAAAATTCCAAATCTTAAATATGCAATACTTGTTTCCGGGCCAATAGAACATGACAACCTTAACGGCATACTTTCTTTATATGATATGAATAACCTAGCCCTTTGCTCCCTAAAGCAAAGATAAACTTTTGCTTTCAAGAAATTTTGAAAGAAAGACATCTCGTGGAAGTGGCCTATATGAAAGCAGAAATGCCTGAAGTATTTGTTCTGTCAAAATACATCTAATTTTATTTTATTTCTTAATAAGGACTTCCAACAGACGATACACAAAATACAAATAAAATCACAATTACACAAAAAAGTCCTTTGTGTTCCTTCAATTACAGGAGACCACGCCATGCTAACAAAAAAACTAAGCTAACAAAAAAATTAAGAATGTTAAAAATTTAAGTGCTAAAAATAAATACATTAATTCACAATCAAATTCCTATTTTATAAAGCTTGTAAATAATAATTATATAATTCATTTTAATAACCAACCCAATTGAGCACACATCAAATAAAGATCATGTAAATTTAATTAAAATTTATTTTTCGTAACGGCGCAGTAATTACGCGAGAATGGCTCGCAAATTGGTGTTAGGATTAAAGTATTCCCTTCCGTCGAGGGTTTGGACAAAGCGAATTTTTCTAACCGTCGCGTCGCGGGGTTTAAATTTTAATTACTTTGTGCCTTCATTTGAGCAAAAGTGTCCTTAACTCCACCGCAGTGTTCAACCCTTAAATAGCTTATGGGATTGAGTTTACACCATTAACATGTTCCGCCTTTTCTTTTGGGCTGTTTTAAGCCATTTACGTTGTTCGAAGAGAATTCTGACTGTAAGTGGATAGCTCCATGGGTGATGCCAAAGTACTTACTAAAATCATAGTTTCCATTATAAGCACGACATCATTAGGAATTGACTTTTTATTTCCTACTTACAATAAAGAGGATTTCCTTCAACATTTATCTAATATAAAAGTGATACACTCGAGCATTGTGCCCAAATTAGGGTGTCACAAACTTTGTGAAGTAAAGGCAGAGATTGTCCCAAATCAAGTTTATCCCTTGGGTGACTGTAGAGGCCTCGTGTTAGGGAATATTTTTGGAACATCCATTTATAGTATTGCAAAACCATTAAAACATTAAAATTCACCACATGCTTTATTTAAGTAGACTTTTACAAGGTATTTTGGATAGTCAAATATTTTACAGTCATTAAGGTCTGCTACCCGGAGGATCCTAGCTGCTGTTGCCCTATTCCCTGTAACGTCCGTGAGAGTAGAATCCGCATCTTTCTCTCCTTTATATCCTTATACTCCATCCCTTTCCCTTACTCCTGTCTTTCAAATTAGAGGCGGCGCCATGCTTGAAGCCGAATTGGACCGACGCGTTCGGATACCAGTATCCCTTTCCCACATATAATCGGCATGAAGAGGCGGCAATGCCGTCACGTCAAGTGATGGTAGTGTTGTGTTTAATTCGGTTTGTGAGAGTCCCCGGTGCCTCAAACCCCTGCTCAAAGGAAAAAGTTGAGCGACGTAGAAATATTCGCAATAACTTGGTGGTCACTCTATTAAAAAATCATTCTGATTGCCTCATTAATTATTTGGATTAAAGTAAGTAAAAAAACATTTGCGCATCAGTCGACTGTTGTCTTTAACACCGGTATTGAGTTGCCTACCTTAGAAACAGACGATAGTGAGTCTGTACCTATGTATTTATCTCTTATTTATTCATTTAAACGTACCCTAGAAATCGATACATCCAACGTAAGTTGTTATATCTCCAAATGTCCAGCTTTACAGCAGAGCATTACAAACAACTAAATTTAAATATAACAGTCACTTTTTAATATTGTAATATAAACAATAATGTAATTGTCATTATTGAATATATAATTTTATACACAAATGTGTTATATAATGACGATGTTATTTCAATTTACAGGTTAATTCAACATTAATGCAAAATCGAATTGCATTTGGTATGTTGTATTTTGGTTTTTAGCTTTTAATGTGAATTTCCTACATTCTAATAAGCATTGTTTTGAGGGAAATAAACAAATACCCAATTGGAAACTGCTTTTACCGCCCAGACGAATATTTTAACACCGATAATAGAAACATCTGTCTCCCTACGTGACTGACTACCTCGCTATTGTTATACCCTTCCAGGGATTCAAACCAATATGAATAAATAAATAAAGAAAATAATATGAGTATACCATTGCCTTTGACAATATTGCGTATTATTAATTTAGGGTGGTTATACATATGCTTTTTTATTTACGAGAATGTAGGCGTCTAGAGAATTAATTGGATTTGGGTCAACCCTTGTAGGATTTACTTGACAAAATCCATCCGACCCTCTGTCCGTTACATTGACCCGACCTGTGCTGTATATAAATTTTTGAATTTATTTATGAAGATTTAAGGTGAACATTTCGAGTGACTTATTTAGCTCTACGCCGGTTTTTGATCTCGTTTAAATTGTTTGAGTGTTTTTTTTTTATGTTAATACTGTTTTTTTTTTTTAATAAATAGGAGAAAACTTGAAGGAGGTTTACTTAAGTACCGACGCGCATAGATATCAGTACCATAAACTTTTTTAAAGATCCCTAAGTTAGTACCGTAGGCGTTAAAAGAGGCGGAGATGACAACTGTTTACAAAAACATACAGTGGCAGGCAAGAAAATCGTAAAATAACTGGGCAAGTTCGAGTAAGACTCCCGCACTAAGTCTTCCGTACAGTGTTATTTTTTAAGACTTACGGCTTTCAGATTTTTTTTTTATTTTTTTTTATTTTGACTAGTCACCACAATTTCTTTTTGTGATGACTTACATCAAATTACGGTTTTCGAATTTTTTTTAATTTTATGGTTTTAGGTTAACGGCAAAGGTTTTTATTTATTTTTATTTTTTTTACCCTGTAGGTTTTCATTCCCTTTACAAATGTACTCATATAGGAAATGTGTTGTTAACGGTCATATCTTTAGATTGCGTACACTTAGAGAGTTGATTTTTCCACAGCTTCAAGGAACCGCAGACTTCGGTATTTGGTATTAATTCGAAATGTACACGTTTACGTGTTCCTGAGCAAAAACGTCTTGACACGCGATAGATAACAAGATATCCTATAAGGGTACCTTTTTTATTTCCAGATGTGGAACCCTAAAACAGCAAAGGGCTTGCAAATAAACTGAACAAAACATCAAGCCTGTTTAATGTTACGCAGTTAGTAATTAGCTACTAATCCGTTAGTCCACTTGGTGGTATAATTGTCTACGGGCGTCGGTAGTAACTTATAGTTAGACGAAACACCATATTTGTTGCGGACAGATGAAGCAGCCAGGATAAGGCGGTGTCTTCGACCGTGGACGTCGTCGAACGGTCTGAGCGCAGCTGACACTAGTAAGCAACAGCGAGTGAGATAGGCACGGATTGTTAGAAAGAAATGGCAATAGTGCTATCTCGCTCGCATAAACCCGAAATGTTACTTGTATTGAATGTGTACTAGTGTCAGCCTCCGTTTAGTAGATAAGGTTGTGCCAAATTGTAGGACGCCACATTCCCATGACGTTGTGCTTGTAAATATACGTCCACGAAGAATAAGAAAAGTTCAGTGTTATTTAATTCCCTCACCCTGTTAGAGAATAGATCCCCAACAATATTTAACAATATTTATAACAGTTGAGGTACCACGCTTGCAGTCCTTTTGATCGGCAGCCGAATTGGGTGCGTCCGGGCACCAGTACCTCTTTCTCACATAAGATGGCGTGAAGTGGCGGCAATGCTGGCACGTCAAGTGATGGTGTTTTTATCGCGTTTCGTATGGTTTGCGAGACTTCCCGGTGGCTTAATCTCGTCACTAAAGTCCGGCAACGCATCTGCTAACCTTCTGGTGGTGCAGAGGTCTATTGGCGTCGGTAGTCACTTCTGTTTGCAACATAAATAATAATAAGCTACAATATAGTCTTTGTAAGGTTAATTTATAGACGGAATTAACAGCGAATGTTCCTACCGTAATATCTCTAACACCAGTTACAAATAGCTCCCATAGTTCTTCTCAGCTTGAAGCGTTATTTATAGTTCACGCCAGAAACTTAATAAAAACCAACCCGAAAATAATATCATATTTTTTTATAAATAAATGCGCTATTATAACCGCTCACTATTTTCTACGAGATGTTCTTGAGGAGATCGCGGCCTAATCTGTGGACGACATTTGAGTCGATCGCTAGGTTAAGCAGTTCTTACCGCGGCCAGGTGATAGATGGGTGACCCATTCTAATGTTTGTAAGGCTCTACCCTGAAATTGGGAATTTGGGGTTACAACAATTTACTTGGGAGATATCGATATATCGACAGAGTTTTTTTCTACCAATCAAATTGACATCAGAGCAACTGTCTCGAATTAACGACTAATACAAAGTATATATCAGATAAATTTGACCCAGATCCAGAATAAAATGAGGTTCGCTGGCGCCCAGGGCTTGTTACAAAGTTGTTTTACACTAGATTAGATTTTCACAAAGTAAAACTGGAATCGCTCAATGTGCTGGATCTATTTTCTAGTATATTTTTTCTTCTTTTTTTAGCCTAAAACTTTCACGAAGGTCGATGTTACGTTCTAACATCCTAAGGTCCTGTGACCTTATTTGAGTTTAGGAAACAATTTAGGAATACTTTAGAGGGTTGTTTTCTTTTTAGTATGGGACCTAATTGGAATGGAACCACACGGGAAGTGCCAGCTTTCAAATAAAAAAGAATCATCAAAATCGGTTCAATGTTTTTGTCAAGTTGATATAAAGTCATTAATGTATATACATACATAAATATATTTATTTAAGGTACCAACAGGCTGTAATACAATATGGACTTAAAGTAAATTATACAAATAAGTATGCAGATAATCTGAGTCAAAGCTAATCTGAAGTAGAGTCTACAAGAAGCTTAGACATTATCTTCTTCTTCTTCTAGAAGCTTAGGCATTGTCTTCTACTTCTAGAAGAAGATTACTTTTAATATATATATTTTTAATTCACTTTTATAATTTTTCCACGTCGATTTTTTTTTAAACTTCACAATGACATTAATGTCCTTATAATAATTTCAAAATGATTTTCAATCGTATACGGATTTTGCCTAATAATTAATTATGACATCGAATAGGGATGAAGTTTCGACTATCTTATTAATTAAATTACGTTGACTTCACTTATTGAATTCCCAAAATGAAATGAGGCAGACAGCAGTGCGGCTGGCCAGGTGCCAAGCGTGAGTCGCGTTCTAATAATGTTGCTCCAAGCTTCCGCGATCCACACAACCTGGCACCTTCGTAACAATAGAAGAGTTTATACTGCTCTAGAGGTTACATTACAAATTCCTTATCTACTAAAAGATGAACGATCTTCTTGCTGATAACGAATTTCTTGCTGACTCTTCTTAACGCTCGATTTGTCCGAGACAGCGGTAGCTTTTAAAATATTTGAAGCTTCAAAAGAATAAGACTCCATTAGATTTGATTTGATTTAAGAGAGAAGAGAACATAAAAAGTTATACGGAACTCTTCTATACAAGCGTGACAAGACACGCTTATATAGAAGGGTTCCGTAACATATTCGCAATAAAGGTATTTCTTAAATAACTTCAAAATTTGTCCGATTTCGCTCAAAATTATTTTTCTAATTAGTTTCTAGCATGTCCTATCAATATGGAAAATTTCAAGTCCTTACATCTAGTAGTTTCTAAATCCTAGGGGGGAGGTGTGCCAACGGACGGAAAGAGCGAAATTACAAGGGTTCCTTGCAATAATACGGAACCCTAAAAGAGAGCATACTAATTTTTCGAAGAACAGCTGAATTGAAATACACGTAATTACAAGCGCCAGAACTCTATATTTCGCTCCCATCAGTTCAATCTCCAAAAGTTCAGTGGCATAGCCCAAAGCTATATACTCTACTATTTAAGCGGACCATATTTATACCAGGATAACGCAAGGTAAAAGAAGAAGTACAACTTCTCTGTAGGAACAGTTACCAGCTCCGGTGTTTCCAAACTGTCAAGACCTAGTAGCCTTCATTTTATTCTTTAAGCTGGCAACGCTGTGAGCCTTCTGGTAGTGGAGCGGTCCCCCTGTTTTAGGTGTCTTCCGAAACACGAAAGAGGTCGGATATCAAATATAAACCAGTGTTAGAATGGATCATCCGGTCGCAGCAAGAGCTACTTAACCTAGTTATCGACTCAGATAACGATCACTGATTATGCCACGACCTCCTTTAATTTATAAATGACTAATGGACATTAATTTTAATAAGTAGTTACCACATTTTATATAATCATTATCCACAAGTCTATGATCATAGAGTTCAAATGGATAGAGTTTTAGGTGACATGTTACTTAAAACAACTAACTACTTCTTACACAGTTTCTAAGAAAACCACTGAAATCACAGTTAAAATGAGCTTATATTGATAGTAACAAAAATAAATACCTATAAAATATGTACGAATATGTACATATAATTTCTTAAGTCTAGAACAAATAAAAATTATAACAAAACATAATTTAAGCTAAACTTAACAAAACAACAAAATAACAAATTGATTTTCGGGCATATTTTAAAAATAATACATACTGTAATCCCCTATAACGCGCTGCTCCTATAACGCGTTAATAATATAAATTATTTTTGATCTGATTGATTTGATATAATATATTCATTCAGTAAATCATTTCTAGACTTTAACTCAGACCTAAAGTTGGTTTATCTAAATCACCGTCCCGACCCTCAGCAAAGAGTACATTCAGTTTTTCGAGAAAATCATTTTAATTATATACCTTAAATAGATTTAATAAAATGAATGTAATGTGTGATTAAATAATAATTTTGACCTGTATGCTTAGGCATACATATCAATAAAATCTTGTATCTTGTATCTTTTTTTTACCCTTTTACCGTCATGATATTATGTCAACGACGTGATTTTTTTTTGTGTATATATATATATATATATATATACGTATTGTGATGACTGTATGTATATCGAAAGCGCTAAATGTAGAAGTTGCTTGTAATAAGTTGTATAATATAGTATAATTAATATAATATTATATTATGCACAGTGGCGGCCGTACAAGCGCGTTGTACGAGAATAATCCTTCAACGCGTTTTCCTATAACGCGGAATAAACCTACCGTGTTATAGGGGGGATTAAAGTAGATTTCTTGAGTGATGCATCGAACTATTTTGAATTATTCGCTGCAGAATTGAAAATTCGAAAATTTTTATGGTTTTACAAACATTGCTAGTTTTTAGAGTGACAATCCAATTATTTAATATAACTTACTATATATTCTTTCTATTTATTGACAGATGCAGTTATTAGATTTGTGTGGATAATTTTGTAGGATAACATATTTTAGCAGAAACTTCAAAAATACAATCATATGTATTTGCTTTTGATCTTAATATATATATTGACTATATATTATACACATTCAACTTTGCGTGAATTTGACTATAGCTAAAAATTTGTACGATTGTTGAAAAAAAAACCATCATAAATAAAATCTAAAACGTCCTTTTCGATTCGAGACTTGAAAAAAGTTATTTGAGGGTCAATTTCACAAAAATCGATTTTTCGCGATTTTCAGATTAACGGTAAGTTTTACAATAAAGTCGTCTAGGTAAGAGTTATACCAACATAATAATATAATGTGTTTTTGTTATAGGTATCTTATATATATTTATAAGCAATAAGAAAAAAAATTTCGATGCTACGAACTGACACTTCAATTTTATTTACAGGGAGAGGTTACAACTTTTTAAACTTTTAAATTCTTACGTGTCAGAAACGGAGGCTCTTATTATATATATTGGATACTTATTTTATTTTTTTTAGTTTCATGATCATATTATGAACATTTTTTCTTTTTTCTTTTATTATTCTTAACTGAACGGCTTTATGATAAAACATCGATTAATGTTTACCTGAAAATCAACAAAAACTGATTTTTGTGACTTTCTGGACCTGGACCGCTTTGGGAACCAATGGCATAAACTAATAATAATCAAAAAAAAAATAGGACATGTTAAAACACTTTTATTAGTAAAGTTAAAGTGATGTAAAAAATATATATATTGAAGTTGAGTCACAGCTCAATCCAGTTTTGTCCTTTATTGTGAATATTAATATGAAGATGTATTGAACTTGTAAGACATATTTCTAAGAATGGCCAACAAGTTTCTTGCTGGTTCTTCTCGGTGGCACAACTTTTCCGAATCAGTGACAACTTTTAAATTAATGTATTATTCGAGAGAGCTTGTAAGTCTACTTTCGAATCTTTCGAATTGGATATAGAATTCTGTCGATCTGGTGACATCACGTATAGCGGTAAATTATAATATACCGGAGCCAGACATAGCTTAAAGTGTTTGTACATTTCTGACTTTGAAGTCTACAAAGTTGTACAAAACATTGTGAAGTTACACAAAACCCCGGTCACACAGCATGATCAATCAAATAAAGCTTTGTCTGGCTCCGGCATAATACCATTAGTTGTAAATATTAAATTATGTTTATTGTTTACTCATAATGTTTTATTAAAAAAACTACCAAAAATACAATCAAGCCGATTATTGACAAAGATATTCCTGTAACAATAATACATAGAAAATTTCGCCCCAACCATGTGTTTTCGCCGTGTAAAGGTCCCCGTATTCTTATTGGTGGGCCTAGTTCGTTCAAAGGTTTATGGCGCATCGCGTTAAGACTTTAGTCATAAAGTATGCTGAAATGAAAAGTATACTTCTTTTCTTGAAGGTCCCTAAGTCGTATCCGTTCGGAAATACAGACGCTGGTAATTGATTCCACAGAGGAATAGTGCGAGGTATGAAGTTTCTTAAAAATCGCACGGTTGTGGATTTTAGGACATCAAGGTGGTGAGGGTGAAATTTCAGATTCTTGCGAGATATCCTGTGGTGGAATACAGCTGTCGGTATTAGTCTGAACAACTCCTCAGAACACTCCCCATGATACATGCGGTAAAAGATGATACATTGATATGATGTATATCAAATAACTTATAATAATTATTAATCAGCCCACCCCCATTTCACTCGAGGTAAACCGTAGCGTTAAAAACCAATTGAATATTGGTTACAGCTATTCTTTTTATACAAAGTTATCTAATATCTTCAGGCTCAGGGATTGTATTTACAGCATCTCACCTCAATCCAGGGGCAGAAAATTCAATAATCTCCGTATCGGAAACGTTAAGGAAAATTGGAATTTGTCGCCTCTTATAAAACTGATTCGCCCAAGCTTTTCCACCATCTTTGATTGGAGTAACGGGATATCCCGGGGTTATATTTTCTTTTCCCTTTTTTATTACGATTGAATACCGCGTGATGTTATTTTTTCCTTTCCTTTGTCTCTAAAGATTCCCCATTCATACGTACAAAAAGAGGTATCTCTTTGTACAAAATCCTTTTTTAATTCATTGTATTAATAATTTCGTTATAAATAATATAAAATAATTAGTCACGTTGTTCGATTGAAGTGGCTGATGCGATTCGAATGACATTGTCACTAAATGCGCAGAAGTTTATAGAACGATATAAAGACTAGCTGTGCCCTAGACTTCCTCTGCGCAAAATTAGTTCTAAAGTAAAGGTTCCATTTTAGAGTGGTGATATATAGCCTATAACCTTCTTCTATAAATGGGCTATCGAAGACTGAAATATTTTTTTAAAATCGGACCAGTATTTCCTGAGATTAACGCGTTCAAGCAAACAAACAAACTAACTCTTCAACTGTATATGTTAATATAGATTACATTCTCGGAAGAGCCTATAAGAGCGGAATCCTAAACATTTGTTTAGGGTTCCGCTTTTATAGGGAAACCTTTCAGTTAAACCGACTGACGTGTAATTTTACGTATTAATTAGCCATTGGCCTCTGAATTAGGATATCCATTTACTTACTCATATAGAACGTTATGATGACGTCATTAATATCTATTACTAAAAAATAAGGCTGAAGAGCTTTGTTTGTATTCTTGAACGCGCTAATCTCAGAAACTACTCGTCCGATTTGAAAAATTCTTTCAATTTTAGATAGCCCATTTATCGAGGAAGACTATAGACTATATACTCGAGGTGGGAATCGAACCCACGACCCCCGGAGCAGAAGGCAGGGTCACTGCCCACTGCGCCAATGGGCCAGCCAATAAGTAATCAAGTTTGTCGATAATGTATATATTAATTATTATAGAACATAACCACATTGGACATTAGTTTTTCCAATAGCTTGATAATATTTGCACTATATACATAAGTGAGTACATTAAAAAAGCTAAGATTTATTTATTACTTTCAGGTCTTTCAACGCCAAAAACACTGTGAAAAAATGAAAACAAAATGTTATATAAAAGAAATCTCACTTGTTCCTTCTCTTTGGCCATGTTCTCAAATTTGGCTCTGATAGAGGACGGTTTGGCTCCCCCTATATCAGGACGCTGCTTCGTATAATTGGTCCCAACTTTTTCAACTTCATCAAATCTGTGAGCACACTTGTCGACTCGGTCGGTTTCGATTCCAAACTTACCACCGAAACCCTAAAAAATTATATACTGTTAGAGGCTTTATTTCCACCGGACGAATAACCAAGTGACATAAGCCTTATGGGAGGGTATAAATAGAAAGCGTCAATCAATAAGGGTGCATTCTTAGCTTCCTCCCTCCATATTTTATTTTGCATTTATTTAAACATAAGAAATTACAATATCTAATTGTTTATTGAATCAGTTTTGATCCATATAAAATTTTAGGTCTGTGAGATTTTTTTTTTTATTATGAATCATTTTCCAAATACATATTTATTCTATAGCCAAGACAATATAACAAATACATTTAAATATCATTACTTCAAGTTCTGCTATTTGAACCTACCTTCTTGTGGTCCACTTGACTGGCATGCGCCGGTGTCTTTTCCTGGTGGTCCCAGCCCACTGCGGACGCGTCCTGTCTATCTGTCTGTACCCCGAACTTACCGCCAAAACCCACCGTGTAATCTGCGGAATAATTAATAATTTACTTATGTATCAATTAATATACAGGGACACATAAATACGAAAAAAGAAAACAACAGACAAAACCAAAGAGATCTCTTGAAGATTTCCTTAAGTTTAGAATATATTTTTTTATAAATGTAAATAATTTCGCATGGGAATAAAGAATATAATATTCTATTCTGTATTCAATTATATAATACCTTTGTTAACATTGAATACTACCAACATCTGGTATGTGCATAGTAAGGGGTTATTTATAAATTACGTCACAAGAATTTTACGACTTCTAACCCTCTCCCCCCTCCTTGTCACAGATTGTCACATTTTCTATACCCCCTCCTCTTTGGTGTGACGTCACAATCTTCAGTTTTGTGTTTTTTTTTCATTTTGATTTGTGACGTCAAAAAGCCCTTCCCTTCTTCTGAAAAATCAGTATTAGAATGGGTCACCCATCCGAAACTTAGCCACGGTAAGAACTGCTTAACCTACCGATCGACTCAAATGCCGATGATTAAGCAACGACTTCCTCTCGTGTCATTAAGAATAATATAAAATTTTATAGACTTAATAAACATAAGCCCTTATTCGCACGAGATTTAAAAAAAACGTTGCGTTAAAACTCGGCGTTGGCACTTATTCAGCGTCGTCGAAACGATAATATGCCGTATACGTATATGCATAGCGTTGAAAATAGAACATTGTCCAAAAAAAAAAAAAAATAAAAAAAAAACTGCCGCGTTATAAAAGCGCTGCCTTGTGAACATAGTCTTGGGAGTTCATATGTTCTATTTGAGCGCTTTTTTAACGCGCGCTAAAAAAGCTCCCGTGCTAATAAGGGCTAAACGTAAGTATATTATATCTAACCCCAAGCAATCGGTCTCTATTTACCTCCATACATTTTCATTAACTTGATAGAAACGGGATCAAATAAAAGGGTGGACTCGGTACGTGATTACGTGATTATCAGACGTACTCGTAATTACTGTTTAATCGACCTAATGAAGGTTCCAATATCTTATTTTGTGATTTTTTTGGAAACCTTACGACACAGAAAAAAATAATGTAGAACGGCATTGTATATCTCTAAAAATATCACTGTTGGTTAGTAACCATTTTTAATTTTTACATATTATAAAAAGATAACGAACTATTTACGAAGATATTTTAAAGAACATCGTATTAATATTTATCCATATTAATTACCGACTAGTTTTGAACCCGTCCGGGGTCCTTCCTCATGAGCTTGCTACGAAGCGGTGTCGCGGCGGGAACTGTTCCCGCTGCTCAGTAGCAATCGGGCAGTCCCGATATAACATATGTGTGAGTTTAAAAGCCGTTTTTATAATTAATATGAATTCCGCTCACGAAAGTCTAAGTTCTAAAATATTTATCCAATTAAATAGATTAGACGCGTTCTGCATCTTATACAGATCAAAACTGCCCTGTAAACCTTATCATTAAAATGAATATCTTAGAAGATATGAGAGATTTTAAATGCGGGGGCATTTTAAATAAAATAATAGCGGCCGGTGGGCGGTCGGTTGAGTAAGCGGCCAATAGATGGCGCTATATTGTGACATTTAACATCAATTGTAAAAATAAGCCAACTGCCCGGATAGCACAACGTCTGCCGGTTTCGCTGGTAAATGCTAAATTTTGAACCGAACCAGTAATCCTGGAACGTGAGAGACCATGCCTTGAGGACGCGACAAATAGCTGGTGTACAAACACAGTTCCTTACGGATTTAAGGTCGTATCTATACCATGCTCCCCATCCAGTGGCCCACACTACTTGATTGTCACCCAGGTTGTAGTTGGCACCAGCAATGTTTCCTGCACGCGCATTGTTATTGAAGGTGATAGCAGAGTTGAGACGAAGAACGGTGGCGTCCAAATCCAGATTAAAGCGGTTGAAGTTAGGATGATGGATAAATCTGTTGGTATTATGGACGACACCACCAGAGCTAGCCCAGGTCGAACCGACACGGGTACGCCAATTCGCGACTCCTGGATAGCGTCTGAAACACACACAAGAGAGTGCTCAGTTAAATTAGCAATTTACAATATTTTTTTATAAGAAAGATCGTAGGTGGTGACCATCGCCCGAGGATATCTGCAACATACCTATGGGGTACCCATGCATTATGTATACATGACTCTTACATAAATTTCACTAGATATTAACTTAATAAAGTTCAACAAAATTTATGTAATATGTTATATAATTAATTTCTCGGGACATGTCGCTATCTTGATGATCCTACTTGGTATTGTTTCTGTACTAAATTGAGGGTAGACAAGATGGATGCAACTCCACCGATACGCCGAGTAAAAACAACACCATACTAGGATTGCGATATGTCCGGCGAAACAAATTATTCTAATATTAATAATTAATCGCACGTCACATAATTAACGAGAGAAGAAGATAATATTTACAAGAAGCAATGTGCAGCAGTGAGGATACTCCTGTTGTTAATGATGGTACCACCGCAAGCCTGGCGGAAATTTCCTGACGCTCCAGCTGTAGATAGAAGTAGGGCAACCTGCATCGGCCAGCGATCGATGGTAGTCACTGTCCCACCCACTATCCTATTAGATGTAGGTTGAGCTGAAATGAAAAATATTTTAATTTTACAACCGAATATAAGAATAAAGCTGAATACCTTGGTATGGCTTCTAGCACAAAGTTTAAAGGCACACGCAAGAAATGAGAAAAACTTTGCTATGCACTACCAGAAGGCTCGATGCGTTGCCGGCCTGCGAGAAATATTTTTGAATACGAAAATCATGAAAGAACCACAGTACTATCCGGTTCTTGGGATGTAGGGGTAGTTTTTTTGAGTAGTAGCATTGTAATATTTTTCATAGGTGTCCATCAAAAGAACCCAATCGAGCGCTATTTTAGATAGATAGGTTGGCTTCAATTTCATACCTTAGCGTTCCTTAATAAAATTAAATACATATATAAAAATATGAATGTAGCAAAATAAAACCACCTTATAATAGTCTTCCAATGAACACTCAAATGAAGAAATTCATACCTGCTATTGCAGCCAAGCCTACGGCCAGAAGTAGAAGCGAAGCACGGATCATCTTCGGAGTGTAAAGCTTAAATTAAAAGCTTGTATTAGGAGTGGGTACGACAATACCCTAACGGCGGTGGGGTTTGAACCGGGCACCTTGTGGATTTCAGTCCATACTTTATACCGTTGAGCTATTGAGGCTCTGATTTTTGTTTATGGAGGCTTTGAATTTATATATTTTTATTTCAGTACCGGATGATCCTAGTGCAAGTGCTGATAGCGGACATGGTGTTCGCTTTCCTCGTGGACAGAATCTGCCTGTGGTTGTTCGGTGACGCGCGCGTCAGTACGGTGACGTAGTGCGTGCAAACAGCCTCAAACCACCGCACACATCCGTGACAGTATTCTCTGTAATTACACGCACTAGTGCTGCCGAAGTCGATATTTTTTATATCGATACTTACCACGTAAACCGATTGTAATACTAATTATTTATAAATTACTAATAAATAACTGACGGACCCAGAAGACACTCTGTTTGCTTCTATTAGTTTATCATTTAAGACATCCGGATACATTTAAGGAAAGTAAAATAAACCTGATAGTAGCGATACTGCATTATAATTGTGAAACTAAAATATCCAGGGCCCTAAAGCAAAATTACTCAAAATATAATTGAAAATGATTCAAGTCTTCCGTCAACGTTTTTTTGAAGTGCACCTATAATTGATACTGTATAGCATTTTTTTTACATGAAATTAATACTATAGAATATACAGTATACAGTTTATTCATATAAAAAAATGCTCTACATAGCGTTTTCTTTATATGAATAAACAAGTGCTAATTTACATTTTTCTATTTACTTAATATGTATTTATTGAGCTACAGAGAACCTTTACCCAAACATACCAACAACTTTAAAAAACTCGTACTTTAATATACGTACGTATAAATTGCATATTATGCATGTAATTTGGGGAAAATTTGCCCAAATTGTCTTCACTCATACTATAAAGTATAAATTTAATTTGATATCGTTCATACAAAGATATGCTTAGACATTAATACAATTTCTTATAAGTCTAGACATTGTTTAAATGTCGGTGTGTGCGGTAGTTGTATACAGACTATTTTAGCTCAAATGTGCATTTAAAGATGTAAAATGTGTCAGTATGTATTTTATTTATGAGAAATAAATGTGTAGGAAAATTTGTTTCAACTTTTATTTTTCCCCACTGGTTTCAAAATTTTCCAATGGAATTAGAAATGTGAAATAAATTGTAACAGAGAATAAATTGTAACTTTTATGACTATGGCGTAATGAGGCGAGTTGTGGAGGGGCTTTGGGGAGAAGAGGTGAGTAGTCTGTAACTTTTAAATTTTTTAATTTAAGAACGCGATTGTTTGTGTTTTGGTGTCAAAAACGTAATCGACTATTGTTATAATAACGTTTGACGCCGTATTAAAAAAAAAATGTAAAACATCCAATGCGAATCTAAGAGCCTAGCACGAACATTTCTAATGGAAGTAAGTCGACTTGATGGATGAAAATGTTCGTGCTATGCCCAGAGAAGGCAAGTCTTAATCGTGTCACGCTTTTAATCAAAGCTAATTGCTACTTCCTTGTTGCTAAGACGGCTGTTCTGTGAGCGTAGCACGAACATTTTTATGGTGAACAAACTCGACTCGTAGACTAACTTCGGTTCGAAATGTTCGTGCTTTGCCCAGAGGAGGCAAGTCTTAATCGTGTCACGCTTTTAATCAATGCTAATGCTACCTCCTTGTTGCTAATACGGCTGCTCTGTGAGCCTAGCACGAACATTTTCATGGTAAATAAAGTCGACTCGTAGAGTAACTTCGGTTCGAAATGTTCGTGCTATGCCTAGAAGAGGCAAGTCTTAATCGTGTCACGCTTTTAATCAATGCTAATGCTACCTCCTTGTTGCTAATACGGCTGCTCTGTGA
>JANCMC010050420.1:20003333-20021612 GCA_024363005.1 Charaxes varanes
CTATCTTATTGTTAGTGGCAATTTTTCTGCTAGGGTGAGACTAAATATAGATATTTAATTTTGAAATGTCTATGTTTACATATTATAAATTTAAATATAATTGTATTTTTCTTTTTTAGAAATTTTAGCAACACTTCAAAATGGGACGAGGTAAGTTTTTTATCGCTAAATAAATAACTAGTAAACTTTTTATAAAAATTTATATTTTATTCCATTCTTTAAAAAAAAAAAAGGGCAAATTCATAATTAAGTTATTAATATACCTGTATATGCTCAGATACAAGCAGAGCTATGAAGAGCTAAGGTTGTGCTATGATAAATTTGTCAATGATAATTGCTACTATTTAATAATTAAAAAATGGATCTTTTATATATTATTTTTTCTATTATGTTATTTCATATATTCTTGTTTTCTTGATATTTGATTAGTTTCTTTCTATTATGTCATGTATTACTTCACCTATAAAGGTACTTTTATAAAAGTATTAAGCAATGTTAGAGAGAACATACCTATATATATACTAAGGGACCCGTTTAGCGAGAGAGGGGAGACTTTAAAATACTTTAGTCTGTCACAGGAGTAGGTGACTTAGGATTTTGTCACATAGTCAATTTCCCTGAGAGAAATCTAGCGCTTTTTTGACCTATATCCACTGGAATGTCTGAGCCATTACCCCTTTTTGTACGACACATGTATTCTTCATAATATTTCATCCTTTATTAGTATTAGTAATTATAATGCATGCAGTCCTATGCAATAAAAACAAATATGAGCCAAGTTATTGTCTTTTCAATTTTTGCCTCCAATATGATTAGGAATCATATTTATAAATGACTACGTACAAATTATGAGGGGGGCATATACTATATTTCTATGTATATTTGATTGACTGGCTAGTTGGTGCTGTTGGCAGTGATTCTGCCTTCTGCTCTGGGGTTGTAGATTTGATGCCCGCCTTTAGTCTGGATGTATTATGTATATTAAAAAAAAAGAAAGATATCTTTGTATAACAGGCGGTTGTTACCTATAACACAGACATGAAGTTGCTTACCTTAGGAGTTGATGTCCTTCTGTCATATAGTCCTAAATATTTATTATTATTATTTATATAAATTGCATAACTTTTATTAAACTATCTGCTGCATTTATTTTGTACTAATTTTAAATATTACTTCCTTAGCTAACATACTAAAATAATATCATAATCTGTGTAGGAAATTAAAATCCAATTGATTCAGCAGTTTCGTCAGTGTCTGATATATCAGTCATACAGGGAAGTATTTATATATTTTTACATAGTATAGTGTATATAGTGTAGTGCTATTGACTTATATAAGACTTATTGAATAAAAGATCAGCCAGTCAGAGAAGAGTTTTGTATTTTTAAATAGTATTTTGTAGTGCTGTTATATAATATTAGGCCAATTAAATAAAAGATCAGCCAGTCAGAGAAGAGTTTTATATTTTTAAATAGTATTTTGTAGTGCCATTTCGTCAAACGATTAGCTTATAATATAAATATGCAACTATTACCTATACCAGGAGTCAGCAACCTGCGGCTCCTTGGAGGTGAAGCTGTGCCTTCTTGGTTCCATACGCAACTATAACGAGTGATTATCTAATAATACCATATTATTTTTCTAATTTTTTGTGAAAAAACACTACATAAATATGGATATACTTAAATATATTTTTTATGTATAAGTAGATTAGTTTGTTTTGTCAAAGAACTTCATTTATGCAATTACTATATATTGTTGGCAAGGAAAATTTTTGTGGCTCTTTAAAACCTTTGAAATTTTAGTAAATTGTTTTTCTGACTCTTCAGGCTGTAAAGGTTGCCTACCCCTGACCTATACTCTTAAGTCGAAAGACATAATCGCAAATATTTACGTTGATATAATCTTTCTACTGGAATTCAAGGATTATAATAGGATCAGTCATTTCAAACTATTCAATACATCTTTATGTAGCAAATTGCTACGTAGTTTTGTTTCTCGTTTGACTAATTATACGGATCTGCTATATATGTGAAAGGATAATTCACGTGAAGATTGCGTCAATGGTATTCTAAAACCAGTTAACTGCTGTCCGAATGATCGAATTACTTTAAATTTATGTATACCTCTTATTAAAACCAGTTCATAAGACGTTTCCATGAGATCATAGAGACTACATAAACGAGTAACATCTCTGTTATATTAAAAATGTCTGTCAAAGTACGTAAATAAGGAGGCGCCACATCAGCATCATGGTAAATTTTAAAGGTTTTGCTACCTTGATACCATGCCGCGTCGTTCTGGAAGGTTATTGGTCAATTCATCTACTATTGCTACACTCATACCATACCATTTATCTACACCAGCGCCATTCTGGACGGTTTTTGAACTACTACTTAAGCTATGATGTTGGATACTTTTTCAAATTTTTTCCCATAAGAGTTATTACTCCTTTTTGACTCCATAATCGAGATAAAGAAACAATTTTTTATGGTAGGTGTAAAATATAATATTATGTATGTATGTCGTCAAAGATCTTCAGCATTCAATTTGGCCATCAACAATTGTTAATTTATAATTTTTTGTCCGGATACATTTACAGACAAAAAATTATAACCCGACATAACAACGGTATGTGTTACATACAGACAAAAAAAATATAAAGTAACGGTACCAGCTGTTACTCGCGCCTTCGTCCGTGTGAAATTCAGTGTATTGTTTAATCCAAAAATAATAAAGGAATAAAACCTCCAAAGATTTTACACTTGTGTTTTTAGACTTGTAGCGGCTGCTACATAACTAGATGGCAATGATGTCAAGTGGAAAAGGTTACACGCGGCCGTACGATGTGGGTGCATAAGCAGCAGATATGAAGACGCGCGGGTTTTGCAGGTTGCATTTGTCTCAGATGATCACTGCGCGCTCACGCGCGAACTGGCGTGTCCTTCCTTCAGTCCTTCTTCTTCTTAAGGGAGGAGCCTCAGGCGCGTTCTTTTCCCCTCTCTCGTGTGCCTTCTTCAGTGACAGAACGCTTTCACTGAAGGAGACAACAGTTCTCCAGCATTATAAAAGCAATGCTCGCCAGCGAGAAGTACCCGCCGATCTGTGACACCAATTACTGCCGCTGAGATGTCCAGGCAGCACATTCTGTCACAGTGTGACGCACCTTGTCCACTGGCGCTAGTAGACCCACCTGATGTCTTGCTTGAGTTTTGGCTGTACTAACGGATTTAGCAAAGTTTTTATCCACATTTGTCGAAATTAGGAGTATAAAATTCTGTGGTCATCTTATGTTGTCATGCTTTACTTCTTTCTTTCAGAATTCTCTCTCTTCTTTATGTCTTCTCCAAAAAATGTGACACTGGCTGAATTTTCATGAAATAAAAAAAATCTAGTATATACAAGCGTCTACTATTATAGATACTCCGGAGTGTCGACCATTTTTTAGTATTTTTCAATAATTAATCTTTGAACTTTTTATTTCTTCCTCTCCGTCTCGTAAATACATTTCAGTTCCAAAGTATTAACAGCTGAGGTGTCTTACAAAATCTCGTATTTAAGAAAAAATGTAATTTTTTAAATTGTCCAAATTCCGTGCACCCACATACATACATACATCCAATATGCATTTCCACTTTACCGTACTCGAGTGACACGTTTTCACAGCATTTCCTTTGAAACCTCTCAAAGCCTATCCGCCCAATGCTGATGTATGAATTCCGGTGGTCCGTTTACACTCTACGACTTGTATACTTTGTAATATAATATTTTTTATAAAAGTAGCATAACCGCGCTTTCATCCGCTTTGAACTCAATCTTCTTCTTTCTTCTTAAAGTGCCATCTTCTCGCGAAGTTCAGCGATCATTCTGGCTTCAACTTGTACTTTTGACACCGCGGCTCTAAATAATGAACGGGTGCTTTTCCCAAACCATCGGCGTAAATTTTTTAGCCAAGATGTTCTTCTACGGCCCACACTGCGCTTGCCTTGGATAATAAGTTGGAGCAGCTAGTATTTAGGGTTTCTCATGATGTGACCGAAAAATTCAAGTTTCCTCTTCTTTACCGCGTATAAAACTTCTGCTTTCTTCTTCACGCGACTTAGACTCAATGATTTTTCCCAATTTCGAGGGGTTGTATTCCTATACAACCCCTACCTACATGTCTCCAACAGTGGAGCCTGATATAAGCTGATATAAGGTAATTTAGTTATGATTTTCGTGTTTTTAAATTGTACTTTTAAATACTTATACTTTTAGTTTTTAGGCATAATTTGATTATAAGTGTTTTTTTTTAGTATCGCAAATTGTGTCTTTTTTTTCCCTAGTTAATTTTATTTTTTTATAGACGAGAAATCAAAAACAAAAGAAAAATTTAGTCTGGAAAGAAAGATCTGGAAATTGGTGCTTTATAAGTCGTAACAATGCATTTGCTTAGAAATGGCAGCACTAAAACTCTAGTAGCATCGTTTACGTTACGAGTACTACATGAAACTACTTCATCCCGTAAAATTCTAGAATACACAAACTTTATGTTCACTACCTCACTGTGTCCTAATTCTGTCCTTATATAAAGCTGTGTTACCACCGATGTGAGCGTTGCAATCTCAAATTGCACAGCTTGTTTTGTCTGTGGTCGTCCATAATATTTTACATTTAAGTATATTTTTACGAACATTTTTTTTCTAATGTTATAAAGTCAAGTTCATAATAATTGTATAAATCACTCGTTTTAGTCAGCGGTTTCGTGCAATATATTTGTTACATATTTTTGGTCATTGCTTGTCATGCAAAAATAGCAGACCCTTAAACTTCTGAGAACAAATATGACGATACGTATATTTGTATAAAATAATTCTAACATATAAAATTCTCGTGTCACTATGTTTGTTGCCATATTCCTCTGAAACGGTTTGACCATTTCTTATGAAAATTTTTGTGCATGTTTGGAAGGTCTAAGAATCGGCCGTATACTATTTTTTGAACCCCTAAATATTAAAAATGGCCCACGTGGATGAAGTTGCGGACTAATGTTCGGTAAAAAAATAGATTCAATTTTAGCGTGATGGTATATAGCCGAGCCCTCCTCGATAAATAGGTTATCTAACACTGAAAGAAATTTTCAAATCGGGTTCCGTAGATAAGCGCGGTCAAGTAAATAAACAAACAAATACACAAACAAACTCTTCAGCTTTAGATATTAATTAAACGGGTGTATTTTTTTTATGTTACAAGCGGCGAACGAGCAGGCAGCAGGCACCTAAGTGCCTACCGACGCCCATGGACATCTGCACGACCAGAAGGCTAGCAGGTGCGTTGCCGGCCTTTAATGACGAGTCTAGGCCACTGGGAAGTCTCACAAACCGAACGAAACGCGACAACAATACCATTAGAAACTTCGCTTGCGTGAGTTAGATCTTGTACTGCGGTCGTCGTAATCCGTACAACGCCATCTAGTTTGCTTTGGTGTAACCTTTTCCACTCGACATCATTGCCATCTTGTTATGTAGCGGCCGCTACAGTTCGAAGTAAAAGATACATAGAAGCAAAGTTCAAATTAATTGCATTATTTATTTAAGACGCGATATTTGATCATCGACACCAGTTTTTTGTGGAAATGTTTGACAACGGAGCTCTAACTAATTGCCGTCTTTTGCAAACTTAGGCGACGAGCGGGAGATAAGTACAGTCAATTATTGTAGGACATCCGCTGAAGATAAATCAAAAAGTGTTCACTAGTGTAATAGTGTTGAAAGTGTATAGCTGTCATATATCGCCATTATTATCCGACGTAGGTTATTAAATAATAGACTCTTAAACCATTTGAGTGTATGTGTGTGCTGAGAGTAATAAAGTACTATTAAGTATAACATAATATATATAATTACTAAAAAATAAAAGGTTTAAGCCAATCACAAAACATTTAAAAATGTTTCTCGAAATAGCGTTTATGTATATTTGTGCAAACTTATTATGCATCTTAAATTATAATTATGAATTCGCAAAATGTGGCCTTGATCTAACATAACATTAGAATAGGGTTGTTGCAATATATGCATACGATTTTTTTAATAGCGATTTAGTAATGCATTTTATAGGTTATACGAAATTGCATAATTATTTATGCAAGTAATTTCGTAAGTTCCCATATAATGAATAAAAATAGAACCTTCACCTATGTATATTAATAAAGACATCAGACATTCTTCAATCAGGCACACACTGGTTAGTGTGTGAGAAATGTCACTTTCAGTGTGGAACAGCCCTAAATGCAAAATAGTTTTCGCAAGAGCGCGTTAGCCACCGTCCGGTCCGCTCACCTCTTAGCTTAGGATATCATGGAATATTCGCATAGATAACTTTAAAACTTTTATTTAATAAGGTAGCTGCTCCTAAGACGAAATTAAATAGAAGAAAATGACAAAATATTCATCTGACTGTTTGCAGGACTCAAACCTGCTATTTCTCGGGAGCGTACCAACACGTTGAATTCAAAGCTGGTGAAATACATACGGCGATGTATTTCCTTAATTTTTTTTTAAATATATATTACGACATTTTTAAGTTTTAGAAATAAAAATATACAATATTCCATTCTAAGCCAATCTCAGCCAAAGGCGACCATCTTTACTTAGTAAGTGTTTATATTTAATTCTCCGTCCTCATTAGGCTACACAAGTACTGCGAAGATGCATTAAAAGCATTTTAGCAGTAAATATTTTTGAATAATTGCTGCAACTCTATGTTAAACTGTAGCTGTAAATAAGGGCGACTTTTGCTAGGCAAAATTATATTCGTCAGTACTGGTCTCTGTGTCAACACCGTGGTGACCTTAATAACAAAGTTCAAAGTAAGATAACATAATTACTCATTTGACATTTATAAAATATCAGGAAAGTCCGAACTATATTTATAGGAATCATATTTTCCCAAATGGTCCAGACTTCAACCATTAACGTTATTAATACTGGAAATCCGCGCACAAAATAATGTAATCATAGCGGTGAAAAATACTTTCATGTACCTTCTAGTAACATCTTTTTTAATTATGCAAATATGAGTTAATGTATGTTTTATTATTGCACGTTTTAATATAGAATTATGTTTTTACAGAAAAGTTTTAGGATTTCGTATCCGTTAGGCTAACAACTATAATATGGAAAATAAACTTAGGACAGATAGGTTACAGATAAAAACTAGAAATGCCGCAGTTTATGACATGATTGGATTTTTGGTAATATTATATTTACGCTAATACATTCTATTATAGTCCCAGGTAGAATTCTATTAATATAACGATTATTATTACAAATACATAAAAAGCAAAAAGTTATTTAATGAGAGGGAGTCATAAAGTATTTTTGGTTTTTTTAAGTCCATGACAAAGTAACGGAACTCATCAATTCCTAAGTTGTTTCTAAGAATTGAAGAGTTCCATTTTACATTAAAGAAATTTGCCTGAATCTTTTATAGGCTCTCCCGATATTTGAATCACCTACCATAACGTTGTTATGGTTAATTGTTGTCGCAGTCAAACATAATGATCAACGGAACTCTTTAACGTCCACTTTTTTATGTTTGTTACCCCGGAACTTGCGACTAGGTGAACCAAATTGCTTCTTGTGTGGACCCATTTAAATTTTTTTTCTTTGAAGAAAATTAGGAATACTTTTTAGATATATCTAATATTCCCTTTTCCTCTCCTACTAAGCTTAAATTAAAAACTTGTATTAGGATTAGGTGCGACAATACCCCAATACCTTATACCGTTGAGCTGTGGAGGCTCTGAATTTCATCTAGTACTAATTATTTGGAGATTTTTTTAAGAAAGAATAATTATATATGGTAAAGTGAAAGTGGGAATATTATTGTATTGTAAAGGAGGATTGTCAGTTTTTCCGACGATTTAAAAGTTCTTAAATATGTTTAAGAAAAGGTTAATTTCACTCAACATTCATGAAAGATCACAATATTCTTTAGGTAATTACAGTGATAAATGTTTCCTTAATTAATGCTACGATTTAATTTGTGTCTCTCTGTCAATACAACCCAAAAGTTTAAGGCGTACGAAACTTATGTTGACCGCTTGTGAGTGAAATTCCTATGTATTAAAGCAATCAATATTCTGGGGGGTGGACTTTTGGGTTCTATATTATTTTATAATTACCTGAAAAGCGGTGTGATTCGAACATTTTGAGGTTCAGGAGAACACGTGACAAGAATATTGTTTGTTTATACTTTTAGTTGTCAGTTTTCACTTCTGTCGGCAGTCATCGTGACTGCTTTGGGACAATGAACATACATACGGTCGTCATGACCACGCTTTGATATAGTGTCGTGGTACAATGGATATATGTGTGTGTAAATCGTTTGGCATTGGTGTACGTGAGGTTTTATTTTAATGTATTAATAATTTTATGTGTATTTTTTCCTCTTTTGCCAGTTTTGTTTATAAAATAAAGCTTCCCTTTCGTTTTTCAATTCAACTTGTTCTAAGTACCAACTAAAATTACTAACATAATATTATATTTCGATTTTTTTTCTCTTTGCATTTTGTATATTGTTTTTAGTCTGTAATGTACTAACATATTGACCTGTTGTCAAAATTATTGAATGTTATTTCATCTATAATTAAGATCATATTAAATCTATCATTTCATTATGAGTTCCAAAATGTATTCGTAAAAATGTGTTTTTTATTCATGAATTAAATAAAAAATGCATATTTTATAAAAATATTTTAGCAATCGCTCACAATCCCCTATATAAACTATAATTTTATAAAATAGTACCGCAAGTTTTTATTTTAAGTGTTTAGACGATATATGTGTATTTTCCTTAACAAAATTCCGTAGTCCAATATTAAGACACTTTTTCCCTCATATATGTCGGAATAACTTCACAAATGGCCACAGACCTTTTTGTACAACTTTTTTTTCTATAAATATTATCCAGTGCAGCGGTCAGCAACGCGTGGGCCGCGACTGTTTTTTTTTATATGGCAATCTAATTCTTATAAATAAATCATAACTACATCACACGATCGCAAAGTTTGATGTACTAAAATTTAAATAGAATCACACATGTACTAAAATTTAGCATTTTTAATATCGCGTATTATGTCTACCTACATAAATAGACAACTAAATACCAATTTTATTAGTGTTGCCCGCCTCAATCATTTATGCTTAAAGATGGGGTCCGCTTGCAGCACATTTTTTACCGATGCGACCTCTGCTTATCAAAATGTTGCCAACCTTTGCTCTAGTGTAACACGTTTAAAGTATGACCATTTTTTTTTTTAATAATAAGAGGCAACGAGCCGGCGGTTTATTTGAGTGACCACCGACACCAATGGAGTACCGCACTGACTGAAGACTCACAGACGCATTGCCTTTGATTTCTAATATTAATTTATCTATGTTTATAATATCATTGGATATATCAAAGAGTAGAATAAAAATTAAAGCTTTAAGTGAGAAAAGTTAAAGGGTAAAATAGAAAAGACAGAAAAAAAAAGATATAAAAACAAATATGGAATGTTTAATGACAAGGCCTGCAGGTACCGATACCTCTTTTCACATAAAATCGGACTGAAGTGGCGGCAATGCTGTCACGTCAAGTGTTGTTATTTTTGCCGCGTTTCGTTTGGTGTGTAAGACTTCTCGGTGGCCCAAACTCGTCATTAAAGGCCGGCAATATTTTTCCTAACCTCCTTCTTGGTCCTACAGATGTTCATGTACGTAGGTGGTCACTTAGATGAACCGCCGGCTCGTTTGCTGCTTGTAACATAAAAAAAACAGCGGACCCGGCAGACGTTGTCTTGCTCGATTCACTTTAAGATGGAAGATTCTGTACGAACGCCATCTATTGGAGGTTTTCCAATGATGCGACTAACTCTGCTTTATTTATTATTTTGAAAATATTCGTTTAAATGTTATTATTTTTAAACTTTCCCTGAAATAATGCTATTTTAATAAAACTTATCCTAGCCGTTTTTGAACTATAGCACGTAAAAAAACATAACGTAACAAAAAAATCTTTTGGACGCCTTTATTACCTAACGTTAAGCTAATAATAGAATCCATAGTACATAATAAAATTATCATTAATCTGATAATTTACCTATAAATCTATCAATCTAGCCTACATAGGTCTCGTTGTAGGTTATAGAAAAAGCCCTGGAAAAAACAGGTCAGACGCCATATTTCTCACAAGCACCGTGCGGAATGGCCTAGAAACCATTTGCTCTGTTATATAGACGTATTTTCTACTGCGCTAACGATATCAGCAACGATTTTGCTTCGACAAACATAATAGAAGCGTTATTCATTGTTATAACATTCTTCTTCTTCCTAGCGTTATCCCAGTCATGAACCAAGGTCCGCATAAATTACAGATGATGTGGCTGTTAATATACACGACTGCCGTCTGACGTCACACACGATCTCTACTTATATCACCCCGCGACTAACATCATTCCGGGACATCATTCACTAATAAACCCCGGGATCCAATGTTTTACGTACCCTTTATCTGTCATTCTGTATACCATATTTCGTGGTTTTAATGATTTTTTAAAATCAGCGTACCGTGTCCCACTACAGGGCAACTGCCTCCGCCGTCTTAAACTATTATTTCCTATTCTGGGCAACTCGAATTCACGCTTTCCCACAAAGGCGTCCAAACATCTCACCGCTTTTTCCTCGGCTTTGTTCGTCGGCGGCCATTGATGGGAGTCCAGAATATTGTAACATTGGCCCACATTTGTGTATATATTCATGCTACGTCTATATTTAATTATCTGATATTATCTTCCGACATCTTAACTGCAAACCTTCTGGAATAATGCAGTCCATGGCCACCCGTATATGAATTGTGTAATTATTTTTTTCATTCATAAAAATCGGTCAAGCCGTTTCGGAGGAGTACGGTAACTGACATTGTGACACGAGAATTTTATATATAAGATACACCCAGACTCGAGTTGGAAATCGATCCCACAACGGAAGGCAGTCACTGCTAAAACCACACCTACGGGCCAGTCAGTCATTATTTACAAAACGAAATTTTCCTATCGATAGTAATTAGATGTCTTTTTTTTTATAAAGTTGTATCTTCTAGGTTTGAGTCGTGGGAAGAGTTTGAAAAGGATCACGAGGACGCCGCGACGAAGGGCTACGAAAAATTGCACAAGCAGTTGGAACCGTTCATATTGAGACGGCAGAAGAAGGACGTAGAGAAATCTCTACCGGCTAAAGTAGAGCAGATTTTGAGGGTGGAAATGACCTCGATACAGAAGCAGTACTACAAGTGGATACTGACAAAAAACTATAGCGCCCTTCGGAAAGGTGTCAAAGGCTCTATAAACACTTTTATTAATATAGTCATAGAGCTAAAGAAATGTTGCAATCACGCCCTCCTAACTAAACCCGAGGACTTCGAGTCGCGAGCGTCTCTAGCGACGACGGACGCAGTCGAGGTACGTCAGTTGTATTTATACAAAACTTGTTTAATTTAAAGCATTTTTAGGAGTCACGCCTAAATTATTTCAAGGGGTCATCCGTAAATTATTTTAAGGGGTTATTCGTAAATTCTGTCTACGAATTTCACAATTATTCCTCCCCCCTCTTTGTCACAGGTTGTCACATTCCGAAACCCCTGGTGACAGGTCACATCATCAAGAAGACAACAGTTTCTTCTTCTTTTTAATAGTTATTATTTTATGCAGTTTGTTATTAAAAGAGAAACGGAAAATAATTTTGTCATGTGATGTTAGACAGCTTTTGATTCCACCCTGTCCGTTGTCACATAATCATCCATTTTATGTTTACCATATTTAATTATAATTTATGGCTACCCATAAATCATAGTTAAAATATAAATATAAAGGTTATTAGTAATTTACGGGTACTTCAAATGTTCAAATTAAAAAAGGATATTTATTTCAGAAACTCTTAAGGGGCTCTGGAAAGTTGTTGCTGTTGGACAAACTGTTGTGTAGGCTAAAGGAGACGGGGCACAGAGTGCTTATATTCTCGCAAATGGTGAGAATGCTTGACATTCTGGCCGAGTACTTACAGAGGAGACACTTTCCGTTCCAACGCCTCGACGGGAGTATAAAGGTATTAATTAGTTTCTTTTTTACATAGATGTTACACCTCTTTATTAGAGTTTATTAGGGTATGGAACCCATATAGTTTCCCTCTGTCCGACTGTCCTTTCGCAAGGTGAACCCCTTATTATTGCTCTCTGTTCAAGAGAGATTGAATTTAAATGGCAACACCACCACGCACGTTTTAAACAGCTGTGGCTAATATTGTTTTAAAATTAATTCTTTTTTTCGACAAACGAATAGGAACGGGAACTGAAATGGGAATGGAGACGGGAACGGGAATGGGGAGAAAAAGGGGAATGGGAAAGGCAACGGCAATAATATTAGAGAATAAGACAATGTGGTAAATACGTAAGTAACCCAACGTTCAGGCAGGACAACATCAATCGGTTCTTCTACTATCAGATAAAAAAAATGGGGGAAAAGTGGAAAGGATAGGAAATCAGATACATTATGAAATCTTGTTAAATGCTTACAGATCAATAGCATCTTGAGTTCTCTTCCAGAATTCTCTCTTTTGTTTATGATGAAGCTTTTTTCTCCAATGAGCGTTACTGAATTTGGCATCAGGGAGAGGGTAGTGGACGTCGAATTCTGCTCCTATGTTCCAACCCGATGGCACATGGGTCAAAAAGCCTTTCAACAGCGCAACTGTGAGCTAAAAATTAATATGTACTAATTATGTTCATTTAACACAAATTACGGACGTTGTTTGGAAAGCGGCGGCTCAAGTGGGACTGTATAGGTCATATCTATCATATGACAGGGGAGAGGTGGACAAAAAATCACAAAGTGACGCTTATGATTGAGTCTGACACTACAAGAAGAAGATGCGGTAGACCACGCAAAATATGGCAGGATGACCTCGATAAATGCCTCGCGACCTGGTCAGAGGTGACCGACGACCGCAGTATATGGAGGGGATTGGGTGAGGTCTTTGCTCAGCAGTGAGACACTGATGGCTAATAATAATAATCATTACATCTATAAAAGAACTGCAAAAACACAATAAATTGCCTAATCTTTTGCCCATGTTATATAACAGTATATTCGTAAAGTACCGCTTAATTTTAACAAGCATAATATCTTATACCCTTGTTTCATATTTAATCTACTCCATTTTGTATTTATTAATTGCCATTTGAATTAACTGCGTAGTAAAATTGAAACAGCCTCCATATTAATTGCCGCTAAACCGATTCCATTATTTGATTAGAATCGAAGCCTGTCATCAAATACGAAATAAATCAAAATATCAGATACGAACATATCAGAATCTGGCTACGGATAGTAAAATAACCTTTCCCATTGTTGTATGCGCATTTATGAATATGTATATCAGTTATCATCAAATATATGATTACTTATATTGTTTCACCATTTCTTTTGTGTCTGTTGACTTGTAGTGCGATTGAAGTTTTGTCCGCGTTATTTCTATTACTACTTCTAGTTCGGCTAGAAGTAATACATATGTGCCTTCTAAGATCAGGAGGAGGTCAGATATATGAAAATGTTAGAATTGGTCACCCATCTAAAAAACCGACGGTGGTAAGAGATACTTAACCTAGCGATCGACTCAAATGCCGGCCACTAATTAAGCTACGGACTTCTCTATAAACCTCATTAAGCAATAACTTTGTCAAATGATTTTATTTTCAAATACATGTTAACTTCTGTGATTTCGTTTAGTTATAAGGTATAGCTTTGTTTAGGTTGGCAGTTGCTTCTTCACGTGTTTTTTTATATATAGACAGAAACTCAAGCAGCAGCGGCGAGCATTGGCGAGCATCGCAAAGAGAGATGCTACAAGCCACAACAACGCCACGAAATAACGCAGCAAGTGTTGTATGCAACGGTGCAAGTTATGCAACGTTGTATACAACACTTTTTCTAAAACTAGACTACGTGTTTGAAATTAAAGTCAAAAAAATATTTTTTCTATAACCTTGTTATACATGCGCCGAGATTTTGAAGGTAACAAATTTTTCGTAACTTCTTGATCTGTAGACGAAATTTATTCAGGTGTATAGGTAAATTCGTCGTCTTCCAATTGTATCCACTGAATTTAGGTATAGAAACTAAAAAAAACAGCAAAGTTTTAATTAAAAAATTTTTGAGTCACTATATGTATGTATACATTAAGAATAAAAACGCGCGGGAAATTCAAATATGTGTTTTTCTTTTTTTTGCCATCTCACCTGCCAGACTGCCAGGCTCTATTATAGTTTTTATATGTTTCAGAGTCTATGGCATCATACAATTATGAGTAACACAATTGTTACTAAAGCGATACTGTGAGCAGTGATATATCATAGAGTATAGGCTTTTGCGTGGATTTAATAATGGGTATACTTCCGTTATTGTTCGTAAGTATATAAATGACAGATAAAATTACAGGAGTAGAAAATAATAATAAGAATAATATTGTCCACACCAGATTTTATTTGTAAAGTATAGTGCTGATATCATAAAAGTCATCACAATTCTTTTTTTTTGAATGGACTCTATGAAAAATTATGATTAAATTATCTTTTTTTTTTAAAAGAATATTAGGAATACTTTTTAGGTATGTCTAATATTCCTTTTCTCCCCTCCTACTAAGCTTAAATTAAAAGCTTGTATTAGGAGTGGGTACGACAATACCCCAACGCCGGAGGGGTTTGAACCGGGTACCTTGCGGATTTCAGTGCATATCTTATACCGTTGATCTATTGTGGGTCTAAATTATACTATTTTAAACCCCCTCTTTATATTCTGGGGCAGATTTTCGTTAACTGTAAGGAAAAGAAAAGAAAATGATAGTCTTTCAAAATTGAAATTTTAAATATAAATAGATTTTACGTTTTTATCGAGTCGATATTTTCATAAGTATAAACTTATGAAAATTTTGACAATAATTTAAACTAGATAATATTTTCTTTGCTAATTGAGTTATTCTAAAGTGCTAAACTGCAATTATACAAATGAGAATGTCTATAAATTTCATCGTATGATTTTTTTACATGAACTTGCGCCTGACGGCAATGACAGTAGATGGGTAAGCCTGGAACCACGCGGTTTTTATAAACACGTGAGAACCAAGCGGTTCTTATTTAAATAGACCGTTTAATAATCGCCCTCGTCTAAACGATATTGCGATGTGAATTGGTTCTTGCCGTGTCTGAAGAAAGGCTAAGCATTGATATATCCCGGGGCGTATTTACCTTAGGGACACCTGGCCCATGGTCCAGGAAGCAAACAGCGAGGGGCGGTACAAGTACGCAAGCCACACTCGACTTTTATTTTTTGACTTAATATCCTTGAAGAAATTTCAAAAGAAATTCTAACTAAAAAAGGCTGTCACTTATGTGGCTGTAAGTTTAAAAGACATCGAGACGGTGCAAAAGTGCGGATTTTATTTTATGATTAATTTTTTTCTTCAATTTCCGTTAATCTATGGGGTGGGTAATCCCAGAGGCTCAGGGCGCCAAATTTTGAAAATACGCCACTGGATATTGCTAAGATTGATTAGTAATCTTGGAAGATAGTTATCTTTTTTGATTAGTTAATCAATCTTTCTTGAAAACAGGAACCCATATCGTAATTATCTGGAAACATGGAAACCAGAAAGAACGTTCCGTGATATATATGTAAGTGCAGATTAGTACTTTTAGACTCATAAAGATCTCGTCTCTTTACATATTAAATTTAAATAAGTAAACTTTATAATCGTAATGCCTATGTAATTGACACCGGTAACGCAGTATCCTATTCTAACATCTAATTATTGTACTTAATGGTAGCATAGCGTCGCTTAAACATACGTGTTCTAATGCAATATACACGCGTCTAAAATACACTTGAAAATTAATTGCTTTTCGATTGAGCAAACCAACGACGAGTTTTCAACTCCACGTGAAGCATAATTCCCTGTTGACATATTCCCATAGAATACAATTAAATGGGTCAAAATCCACACAGAATGATAAGGTGCATTTTCTATGACATTTTTGTCCCACTTAATTGAAATCTGTGGGAATTTTTCAACAGAGTTGAGTATGAACAAAAGGAATACAGAAATGTTTGTCTATATTTATATATATTAACGTTTTGAACGTTTTTTGGAACTCGAACTAGTAAAACGACAACCTTGTAGTTGCAATCTATACCTGATGATATCTATACATATATACTAGCTGTGCCCTGCGACTTCGTCCGCGTGGGCCACCCTTATCATTTAGGAGTATGAAAAATAGCTAGTAGCCGATTCTCAGACCTATTGAATACGGGTATAAAATTTCATAAAAATCGGTCAAGCCGTTTCGGAGGAGTATGGTAACTAACATTGTGACAAGAGAATTTTATTTATAAGATAAATAAAATTGAGGTGTAGAAGTTTGTATAATATGATATACGATACCTATAACAAAAACGAAAGTTAAAACATTTTTGTCTGTCTGTCTGTCTGTTTGTATGTTTCGAGTAATTTGCGAAACGGTTGTACCGATTTGGATGAGACTTTCACAGGTAAATAGTTGACTTTATAACAAATAACATAAGCTGCTTTTAGGTAAATGATTAGGGTTCCGTATGAAAAATAAAAACCTTCAAAATTTTACAAACTCACGGAACTGACGCGGGCAAAGTCGCGAGTTACTGCTAGTAACGAATGAGATCGTTCAAACATTTAATTGTTTAATATACAAATATAATTTATAGTCAGCGTTGCTTCTTTTGTATTTTTATCTTTTGATCATTGATAAAAAGGCATCAGGCGTCCTTAATAAAAAAAAATATTTGACTTGTGGTTTTTAGAGAAGTGAAATTCACTAACATCCTATTTACTAATTTTTCATCCAAATATCGTCTTATATCAATTATATCATTTACTCAATAGATTTAAAATAGTATTCGTCATTTGAAAATCGCGATACAAGGTTGTCACTATACAGGCTAATCTATCTATAAAACTATACGTATATACACTTACATTCGAATTCGACCCACAGAAATCCATACAACCATAGATAATATTTCTACATTACCTACATTTGTTCAGTTGGGAATTAACATCACAGTCTTCTCACAGTACACTTACTAAAGCCGTTCTAAATTTTATGTAATTTATAAACTATTTACACGTAAATCTTATACTTTAAAAGAAATATTTACAAAAAGTAACTGTCGAGATTTAAAAAAAAATGTGGTACAAAAATAAACACATAGTCCGTATGTTAAATTGTCATGATTACATAATCATATGCAATGTTATATACATAAATCCGCTTCAGACATAATATGTAACCGGATTTCATAATTTTATGTATTCTGTAAGAAAAAATTGTCTATGAAATGAGTTGCTCTTAAAGTTTTATGTATGAACGTTTAATTACTATGTACAGAATCAAAAAATACTGAAATGAATGAATGAATGGAAATGTTTGAATCATTTTGGTATTTTAATGATTTAGTTTCTCATTCGATTACCTTAATTAATATTAGATAATAAGAAAGTAAATATGTATAGGAAATATTGTTTAAGCTCTTCCTCTATTGATTAAGCTCACTTTAAAAGAAAATAATAAAAAAAGAAAATATGTAAATTCACACAAAATATGTAAACATTAGCAATTTTAAAAAGATTAAAAATTGAACAAAAAGTTTGTATTGTAATTTTTACCTTCAATTTGGTAACACAACAATAGCCTTAGTTTTAACAACTTACACAATCAAATTACACCTTACGCGAATAAAAATTGTCTTTTGTCGGACATTGAAAAAAAATCATACAGCAACATTATAAAAACACAAGTTTAAAAGAATACATGACAAGATAACCAAGTTTCCTAAAAATTATAAAGAAAATAAAATAACATCTGTCTAGTAATTTTTTACCTAGATTGTACTTCTTTTGTCAATAAATACTTGTATTAAAGTATTAAAAAATGTATTACCAACGTATCAACACGCGCATAGTGAGGAATGACCTTTAAATACAAGCAAAGGCTTGGTCCCATATACTTTCACTAAAGTAAAACGTAGTAAGTAATTTGGAAATGTGTTAATCCAGAAATGAAATTATTATTGCTATAGCAAAAAAAATTGTATAAAGATTTACATAGAATCTTCAACTCTATTGAGATTTTAAACTTCTTGAAAGATTCACAGTTTCGAGACTTGAGTTATTT
>JANCMC010050420.1:20021712-20038536 GCA_024363005.1 Charaxes varanes
GATTTACATAGAATCTTCAACTCTATTGAGATTTTAAACTTCTTGAAAGATTCACAGTTTCGAGACTTGAGTTATTTTTTTTTTAGCATTAAACTTCTTCATTTTAATCTAATCATTTCTTCATTTAAAAATGGTGTCATAGATTTCAACGCGTTCTGAATATTTTCAATATCAATTAACTAAGTATCAAGTAAATTTTATTATTTTGAGATTTAAATTATTCTAATAACTGCCATATTCGTAAATATGACCTGTAGAAGATTCAAAGAGTCTACGATCAAACCAGGCGCGGATCTAACCTCTCAAAAAGGCGATGGGCACAGCTACTCAATTTTTGGCCAAATACAAAGTCGGCGAATGAATTCGATTGTGATCAATATATTACATTCCTACAAAGGTTGTGTCTATAAGATATATGATTTTGAAACATTGTTTTTTTGTCAGTAAGGTATTGGACACAATATCATCAGGCTTTAGATCTCGATAGATCGTGAAAGTGTGACGATACAGGTCTACTAGGGTAGTGAGCATGCCCATCGAGTTTACCACGGTGGATCCGCGCCTGGATCAAAATGTATCGACATGTAAATGCGGGTAGAAATAAAACTTGATTTTGGGAGAAGTTCATATCAATATAGATAAAAATACCGATCAAATAAATACAAGTGCGTACCTAACTTTTGATACGAGTTATTTACAAAGATACATACATGCGCGAATCCAGCCTTCAAAATGGATAGTGTGCACAACCAATCAATTTTTAGCCTTAACGCGAGTCTTCGGCGTTTGAAGTTGATTATAATAGATATAGCGCATTGGTACAGATTATATGTTTATAAAGTATATGATTTTAATTTGTTGCATGTGTAAGATACTGGATATATCAGACTTTCGTATCTCAATAGACCGTGAAAGTGTTACGTCACAAGTCTACTAGAGTAGGGAGCATGCCCATCGTGCCCACTACGGTGGATCCGCGCCTGGATGCAAAGAGTACCACTTATTCTTATACGACGTGTGTTACCCGGTACGCGTGCTTCTCTTCTATAACAGTTTGTATGGTGCGATGCACGTTTTCTGGCAAGTGATCTAACAGCATTCTGGGCATAACCTGCAGCTCCAAGAAGTCTTCGGGACACGCCCACCTCATTTCGTACGTTGGCTCCTGCGTGCGCACTTTTCTGTCAAGATAAAATCCAAAATTACAAATGTATAATTAAAAAAACCGGGAAGGTCGTCTCGTCAGTCGTGCCGGTAGCTTAATCAGTGACCGGCATTTGAGTAAATCGCTTGGTTAAGTAGTTGCTTGACGGAGCCGATCTTAATGGGTGGTTCATTCTAAACCTGATTTTCAAAAACCTGACCTCCGTGTTTCGGAACGCACATAAAACAGTCGGTCCCGATTAATGTCACTGAGTAGTATTAATCGTGGGGGTTCCGGAAATGACTTAAGACGGCAGTCGGCAGTCCGCTTAAATGGCACAGAATATGGGGATAGTCTTAACTCCCCCTCATATCATCATCATTATTATTATTATTATTATATCCTGAGCCATTTAAGCGGAACCTGGTACCACACAGAAATAACGCAAGGTAAAAAATATTTTCGAAAAAAAAAACTACCAGTACCTATACATCGATACCTCCGACGTAGGTTGTCGTAACCCTAAGTTCCCAGTTTTACAGTTGAGCGCTGCGAACACTTTCTTAATAAATATATTAAGAAAGTGTTTAATAAAACAATGATGTAATCGTCATTATTGAATTTGTAATTGTATACATAAATGTGTTACATAATGACGATGTTACTTCAAGTCACATGTTTCTAACGCTCAATTGCGAAGTTGGGAATTTGGGGTTACTACAATTTACGTGGGAGGTATTTCATTAATAAAGGGAAATTTATTTATTTCAAGAAACTGAATTTGCACAATTATAATATGGCAACGATGATACTGTAAAAGTTTAAACTGTGTAACAGAATATCATCTTTAGTATACAGTACTATAATTAGATTGAAAAATCACGATAATCAAATATAGACAACCTATACGGTATTATAAATTCCTAATAGGTCGTCTAAATATATGGCATTGTATAAACTTAAAATATATGTTAATAAGTAACTTATTAGACGAAAAGTTTACCCACTTGTTTTAATAAAATAAAATAAACAACAACAAACATTATTCGCCAGGAGACAAAATTTATTACATAATAATATTATAATTAAACACTTAAAATATACGGTATATCAACGAAAGGATTGTGGACTGAGCTACTAGCTGCTTTTCAGTCCTTACTCGATACCGCTGTTGCCAACGTGTGTAAAATTATATAAAAAAAAATAAATAAAAAATTAACAGAAAAATTAAAAACTAACCATAGTAAAGATTTCAATTTAATATACACAAGCTGTAAACAGAATAATTAAAAAAATCATCGCAGAGACAACCGTTAAATACGCTCAAAGACTTTACCACATATTGTATAAAAGACGCAGCTATAACTTGTTTAAGTGTATATCGGGCTTAAGGAATAAAGGGAGAAAAGAATGTTAATCTCGTGAGCTCATAGAGGAACACGTTTCGTTTTTGATGCCACTGGTAATGTAATCCGCCATTCATGGGTGTTGAGATTGTTGGATTATATGAATAATCAGCTCAGAATTTGGGGGTTGAACATTGTACGACGGAAAGATTATAATTAAAATGCAAAAGACTATTTTATGCATTAATAACCTGTTTAATCTCGGTAAAGGTATCCTCCAGAGTCGTCTATTCAGACTTGTCCACTTTGTAAAAATTTATCAAAACTAGCTATACCCCGCGACATTGCTCGCGACATGTCAGGGATTTTGTTAAATTTTGAGTTTTCATTTTTTTTGTTCAAAACCCTAATTATTTGTTAAAAAGCAAAGTAGCCCAATGATGTCACTCCTTGTAATATCAGGTGTCTGCCAGTGAAATTTCCATCTTAATCGGTCCAGCCGCTTCGATAACCGGAACAAACATGTAGACAGACAAATAAAAATGTTTTAGTTTGTGTTTTCGTCATAGGTTATATGCCATTTGTCCAGGAGGTGGGTCTTCCTTTTTATCTGTCCGATAGCTAGTCAGATCCACCCTTCACGCCGATCTTATGTGAGAAAGAGGTTAAATGGTAAAGGTACGTTGGACATATACACCCAAAATTCATTGGAAAAATATTTAAAGTCTAATAAATTAATAAAGGAGATCATAGCCTAATTAATGGACGGCATTGGAGTTGATCGCTCTGTTAAGCAGTTCTTACTGCGACCGTAATAAATGGGTGACCCATTCTAACGCTGGTTGGAAGGCTGCTGATACTTATAGCACAGGTTTTACCTATTTTAAGTATCAGCGACACAACTTAGAGATAATATACACTTGCAATGTAATGTCTCAGTGATGTACGTGTAATTTTTCAGAAATAAAAATTATCTTATATATCTATCTATCTATCTATTTATTATATGAAAACTAGTGCATCTGAACACACTATATATTAACGATTCCTCTTACGTGAAATATGGAATAACATCAAGAATTGTTCTTGCATTCCAGTTTCTACTCTGTTTCTTCAATCGAAACGAACGTACGTTTGATGAACAACCTTTATTGCTGTTGTAATATTTGCAGGTGTGGTCCGAGTGGTTTTTTCTGAAACATTAAAGCATTTGAAAGTTGATTTCCAGCTTTTATAGGTTTTTTCAATCAGCTCATAGTGCTCACTGCTGGACAAAGGCCTTCTCCGTCTCAAACCATTCTTTCCTGATCCGGGCTTCTTGAAACCACGTTCTTCGTTTATTTATGTACTTATAAAACATATTTCACATATAATTCTTAACATAGACTAAGGTTTGAAAGATAAAAAGATAGTATATCTATATATGTATCTATCTATACGACTCTCTATAAAAATTTGAAGGGTCTGTTGGTAACGTTCAATTAAAAAAATAAAAAATAGAAATACTTTTATTGATAATAATTGTTTTAGTCCAATAATCTTACTAACGGTCTTCACACTAGGTGTACCTGGTCTCCACACTCAGTAACTGTATCGTGGAGACCATACTTCAGATTAATTACAATTTTTTTGGACTAGGTCAAATTTTAGTTTGAGTACATTTTTGGTGCTGTTTGAGGTTACGTTTTATAGAATTATTACGTTATGTTTTACATAAATAGTGATCATGTATTGTGTATTGTATTCATTCATGTATTGTGTATTGTGTATTGTCATGTAGTGTGTATTGTATACATCACTGAATTCACGTAAAGTCACATGTTCTTGATAGTATTATATATATTCTTTAGATAATGAAACTATATAATAATCTAATAAGGCTTAAATTGTTTCAGTCAGCCAAGAAGATCACGAATCAACATCGATTATGTGTTTTGCGTTTCTAACACATGGTCTAAAAGGTGGTGAGCTCTACGCGTCCGATCGCTCTTATGAGTTCAGAGATGTTACGGCCTTACTTGAAAATGGCCACAAGAGCCTTGTCGGGAAACCTAAAATCTTTTTTGTTCAGGTAAAAATTGACTCTTATTTCAGAGCTGTAATTTGTGTCATGGATCCATCATTTTCTTCTACCTAGCCTTATTCCAGTTACTATCAGGGTCCGCTTAAATTGCCGAGGGTGCGGCAAACCAGTGCTAGAATGGTTCACCCATCTATCACCCGGTCGCAGCCAGAGCAACTTAACTTAGCGATCGACTCAAATACCGATCACTGATTAGGCCACGACCTCCTCAACTCCTCCTTTTTTTTAATTATATAAAAAGAAAATAAACCCTTCTCCCACGCAAATGAACTTTTCCCCCGGCTTAAATCCGCAGAGTCAATGCGCAGTCGGCCTAAAGGTCAACGACACACTATCAGGGAGCCGTTATCCGATCTACCACAGTAACTTAAGCACAAAGTACCGACTCCGCAGCGTGTTGCGTGTTTGTTTGAGATTTATTATCCTCACTTTTAAAGCCGAGCTTATGCTAGAGATGTTGCAAATTGTACGACACATAACGTCCGCTTTGAACGAACTGTAATAAAACATTTTTATATAGATTAAAAATAATACTAGAATACATTAGGTGTCCACCAATTTTGGTTTTCCCTACAAATAAGCACACAGGGAGTCAATGATTCAACCGGGGTTTGCGGATTTCTATCTTTTCCACCTTACGAAGGTAGTTCATCAGGAATCACAGACAAACACTACGATATAAAATTCAAAATCAAATGATATTTTATTCAAGTAGACTTATACAAACTCTCTTCAACCGACAAATATTTTAAAAGCTATCCCTGATTCGGAAGAGTCGCACCACGAGAAGAATCAGCGAGAAACTCGTTAGTCACTCTTTTAAAAATAGTTCTTACTAAACTGAGTTTAAATTACATTTTTGTATGTTAACTATAAGGTACAGAGCTGAAGCGCCACAATTCCAAGCAGTTTTATCTTTAATATAGTCTTCGACTGTATTACTGTATTACTATAGTACTGTATCTATACTAATATATGTATAAAACTGAAGAGTTTGTTTCTTTACTTGAACGCGCTAATCTCAGGGACTACGGGTTTGATTTGAAAAATTCTTTCAATGTTAGATAGCCCATTTATCGAGGAAGGCTATATATCATATATATCATCACGCTAAAAATTTTCGCCTCATTTTACACGCGTAAAGTCGCGGGTTACAACTAGTTATTCATATGTATGGATGATATGTGACATTTATTTATTCAGATTACCATTTGTGGAAGCAGTGCGGCGTCCGCTTAGTGATAAATAGAGCAATTTAAATGCACTCCTGTTGCCGCGAACTAACGCGCACACATACACGAAATGACGCCGCAAACAATATTGCAAACCGACGGTACTGTATTTTAATGGCCCGTTTTTTTTTTTTTTTGGTGTAGTTTCTGCTGTTGGCCCTTTCGGCCTCGACAGCGTCACCGATAGTGGGGGGGGGTCTCCCGGAAAGGGACCCCAACACTGACGTTTACTGGTGGACGTAGTGTGATGAATCTAAAAAGTAATAATTGATTATTATTAATATTAAAAAATCGCTATTCCGAACCGAGCAAACAATATAAAGATACTATACTCGGGTCCATATCGCCTGGCAAACACGTACGTTGACCCCTCGTGAAGAACCCCTAAGACATCGTTTTCCAAACTTTTTTTCAAAGCAAGGTTATTTTTACACATTACTTGCGTGACATCGAAGTCGGATTATAGTCCTTAATTATGTGTGGATTAGTAGAAAAATAATTTGTCATAAAGTTGAATAATATCGTTATTTCTAGAAAATAACATCGGGAAATTGTATTGATCTGATTGATTGTCTATGGATCACCGCTTTTCATTACAATCGTAATTATTCATATAAAAAATAATAACAACCCGAATTGAGCAGAAGTAAACCAACCGAGCCTTGGAAAAAACTTGAGAAACGCTACCGCAGTGGCTCTTCACGAGGGGTCAAAGTACGTTTTTGCCAAGAGATACGGGCTCTACTATACATATATTAAATTTAAGAAACCAGAGATACCAGATTTGGCACTAAATTTAAGTTAAATTTTGCACTGTTGAGTAACAGTAAAAGTTTTGAGGATAGCGCATGAAACTGAACAAACTGTTTAAAGAGTTTTCTTGAATTTTGTCGAGAAAAAATATGGTTATTGCTGGATAGAATCAAAAAAATTACCTTGGACATACACGATCAAATCTGTACTCGCCAGCGCAAAGTTGTCGGGAGTGGCTGTACGAGTAACCTAATTCGTGAAGCCTCTTCACTAGCAATGCGATTTTCCTATTATGGACAAAATAATTTTAGGTTTTGATTAAATCGTATTTATCTAAGGTTTACCAAAAGTGCATATTTATAAGGCATTAGTCGTTATAAATAAAAGCGTTTAAAATCCACTGTTCAAGATTATTCATTAATTATATCTACACTAATATATAGAGTGTAAAAGACATCGTACCGGATAGACATTCCATGGGTTCAGTACCTGATTCTAGAGTCCCCTGTGGTGAAATTTTTTGTCGGCTTTTTCTTGAAATCTCCAAATTTTTATACAATTTTTTAAACCGAATACTATATAATATTATTATTGTTATCTGTTCCAATGCGATTTTAAATCAGAAACAAATTTTTCAATACTTTTTACATCAAACCTCAATGTAAATAAAACTTAAGGCAGGGGTAATCACGTCACGGGTCATTGACTTGTTTTGCGCATCAACATCTTGTTGACGATTGCTTCCCAATGTTCACGATACATTGCGCGCTCAAGAATGGGATGATGATGGCAATATCTGTAACCTATAATTTCACTCTGTCCGTCCGTCCGTCTGTCTGCCCTTAAGGTGCCCCCTCCCCTAGCATTTCCAAACTATTAGAACTCGAGAATTTCCATATTGATAGAATATGCTAAAAACTCATTAGGAAAATTATTTTGAATGAAATCGGACAATAACTTTTGAAGTTATTTAACAAATATGTTTATAGCGTATCAGATATGGAACCCTTCTATATAGAATATAGTTGACTACAAAACTTATTACAATAAAAGGAAAACCTAGAAAAAAATTTGTGTAAGTTGGATCTAGAAGAGGATTTTTTGTGTAAACTGAATTTAGAAGAAGACTCGAATAATTTTTGATGGTTTCAGCAAGAAGTGTGTGTTTTGATGAGAGGGTAAAAATTATGCCTTTATTTAACAGACACACAGTCAGCCGTAGCAATGATATCAAGCCAATCATGTTGCAAGTCGCGCGTCATAGGGGTCATAAGGTTCCAGCAGTCTTCTGAAGGGCCACTGGTGGGCGACGGTAGTGTAGACGGGCTAGACCCAGGTCCTCATGGATTGCATGTGAGGGACTCTGGAGACTTGAGTATGGTAAACATTTTTTTCTTTCAACTACACCGCCATCTTATCATGATTCACTACAATACCGATCACAAAGGATATGTATTCTGCTTAAAACCCTAAACAATGCAGAAATTTTGCATAAAATTTCATTGTTGTACACATTTTCAATAATGCACTGTTTTTTATAATAATATAAATTTACCACAGAGGTTTAATGTTTAAGAGGTTTGAGTTTCATATAAAATGTATGCATTGAATCAAAATGACACTGGTTGAAAATAAAAATCCACGGAATAAAATCGAAAAAAAAAAACAAATAGCGCGCATTTTATATCATAATAATTGTAAAACTTTGAAATTTCATATTTAGCAAAAAAAAAGAAAACTTTATAGACAGCGAGTAGTGAAAGAAAACTATATTATGCACCTTGCTGTGGTAGTTAATGCACTCATGTCAATTTAGTGCCCGAGTGCGAATACACTCTTGCATTAATAAGCCACTTTGCGCTCGGTGCAATAATTTACTATTTATGTTCTTCTCTTGATGGAAGAATTTTGTACATAATATATTTCTCTTTATCTTTTTAGAAGAACATTCCTTGAACTTCAAAGAGTATTTATTGTATTTTGGTCTTTTTTAAGTTATGCTATTACCAAGGGACATAGAATTTATTTTATTATATAGATAGATATGTATGTTTGTAATCTAATAACAGCATTTTTATTACTGTAACTGCTACAGGGCTGTAGTTCAATAGGAGAACACTATAACCCCTATAATTCCCCCCATGGAAACATATGGATAATACACCCAGACTCGAGGCGGGAATCGAACCCACGACCCCGGAGCAGAAGGCAGGGTCACTGCCTATTGCGCCAACGGGCCAGTCATAAGTACACGTGGAATGCTTGAAATCGTTTGATATGCGTCAAAATGCTTCACAGCGTGAAATATCATCGGTTTTGAGCACTGCAGATGATAGGCTATCTTTTTATACGACCAAATCTTGTTGCAAAGATTTATAATCATTTGCCACGATGAACGAGCAGGCCGGAGGCAGCTAAGTGCCTACCCGATGCCAATGGACATCTGCAGGAGGCAGGCAGATGCGTTGCCGGCCTTTAATGACGAGTTTAGGACGCCAGGAAGTCTCAGAAACAGAAAGAAACGCGACAACAATACCATCACTTGACATGACAGCATTACCGCCACTTCACGCCGAAGAAAGACGTGCTGATACCCGTACCGGCTACAAGCATGGCGCTACCTGTATTTAGAAAGACAAGAGTAAGGAAAAGGGATGGAGTAAAAGGATATAAAGGCAGATGGGGAGGAGAGAAACGATGCGGCTACTGCTATCATGGGTGGTATAGGGGGAGTGACAATAGCAGCTAGGGTACTCCGGGGTACACATTCTATATAAGAAAGTTGTTAAGAAATACACACCAATAATATTCGCGTAGTCTTGAATCCTTGCTGGTTAACAATGGCTTTTTGGGAAGAGTAAGTGGCTGATCCTATTTTCACGCGGTTTAAAGCTTGTAGTTCATGTGAGCCGGGTGATTAATTTCTGAATGGTTTGTTAACAAAAATCGTCATTAAAGAATTCGTCCTCTTGAATCAATTAGAATGTAACTGGCGATGGTGTTGATTTATTTTAGCAATAAGTGTCGTGTTAAGCTACGACCATTATAGGGAAACGAAATATACTGGTCTGTTACAAGTTAAAAGATGTTAGATACCGTCGATTAATTTATTTAGTGAGACACTGTGACGAATAAACTTGAAGCTTAGATTGATTTTAATAGTAAAATTAAGGACTGTGTGTGAAATTCGTAAGGTAATGCGTTTAAACCTCAACCCTATTGCTCTGCCGTCGTGACCACTCTCGACACAAGCGTTTAATTTTTTTATAGAGATGTACCATTGTAGTGACACATATAAATACTTATATGTCATCAAAACTGGCCGGTCGCGTCGATTATAGATTATTTTTTATGAAGACGCATTCGGCAATTCTTTTTTTACGCAGACGAATTAGACTTTAGGGCAGAGAAAGACGCTGTGTTAATTTTCTAGTTTTAGTTGTGTAATTTTTCTTTTGTATATAATTTAATTTCCTTTTACCTTCTGTTTCCTCGCATCCATTGCGGCGCTGTGTTGATATAGTGGAAAGAAGCGCGCTGCTCCGCGAACAGTGGAAAGTCAGCGCGCGGCGCGAGGTGTCCACGATTAATGAACTACCGAGAACATAATCAAGTATTAGAGAATAGGACCCTACCTCACCGAGACGCTATGGCAACGTCGCCGGTTACGTTTCCAAAGAATTCATATTAAAATTTAGGACAAGTAACTCACTTGGCGACGGTTTAACAACGTCGCCAGGTAGAAGCGTAACCACGATTACTACTAGATTATTACACGATTATTACTCATTTGGCAACCGCAGATATCCATGGCTACGTAGCTGGCGACGTCTCCGTGGCGCCTAGGTGAGGTATTTCTTTTAAAATGTACTAGATATCGCTGGCTGGACGATTCAAAAACATATTATCTTTAAATTTAAGCACTACTATATGTTGTAACCCGCGAATTCGCGAAGGGGACCTTTCAATAGAGTCAATTTTTGCATTGGTTTCATTCAGCCATCAAACTACCTCCCTGTTGAATTTCATCATCGTACTTCACGCGGCTTTAGAGAAAATAAGCATATTTGGAGCTATATAAAAAATTAATTCTCTGTACAAATACATTGTTTTTCTTGACAATTTATATACATAAGGTCGTCACGAAGACGCTGTGCCACAATCTTATAGTATGTACGTGTCTATAAATCGTTTGGCATTGGTATGCATGAGGTTATTTTAATATTGAAATTAATTAAAAATACATATTATAAAAAATATTAGTACACACGCACCATACTGTATATAAATTATTATTGCGCTATATTCCATACCCCCTTCGGTCGCGCCATTTTCGCAAAATGGTGCCGTAAGTTTGCATTTCACGTCTTAATCAGAATTAAAAAATCATATTGTTTACCGATTCGTGCCTACCTGTTCGTCTTAACCGTAGAACGATGACCGGTTCGACAAGTGTTTCTAGCAAAATGACTTTCTTGAAAACTATAATAATTATTAGATAATATTTTTCATTTGTGAAAATTCGTTTTTCTACGTACATACTCTAGTATGCTGGCTTTTTACAGTATACATTTAAAATTAAAATAAATATGCCAGAAAACTCACATAATTTTCTAAAATGGCTGCCCTGTAAAATTTAACATTACTGTAACTAACTGTAAAGTTTCAAATTACACAAGATCCCTCACTTTTCTACGACTGTGACTCATTGGTTGTCAGTCGTTGAAATAATCGCTTCGGTTAATTTAACGTCTGAAGAAAACCTTACCTGCGCCTTAGTGATGTACACATCTTCCATGCCACTGCCCAGTATTTCCTTCAATCTTGTCTTTTTAATAGGACACAATCCATTAACACGGTCCAATAATTGCAAATGCTCAGAGCCCTCACGGAGATGCTCGTAATTGTGCCTTTGTCGTGTCGAGGCGTTCCAGCACTGACACATCATTAGTGCTGTCCAGATCTTGTTACAATAACACAGGGTTGCATTGACACAATTTCTCCCCAAATACGTCTTTTTTATAATTAACCGAATACTTTGAGTTGAACCGTGCATCTTCCGTAATGTGTCCTTCTTAACTTCAATAGTTGAGTCCAGAATTTGTTCCCTGGTGGTCTATGATATACTTCTGAAATCAGTATTTTAACTACATAATAAAAGCAATATGCATTTAGATTGAAGAATGAAAACAAATATATTTTAGATTGGTCCAAATTCTTGTGTTATGAAATATGAAAATTTTTCGAGGAGTTCGGCGGCCTAATCAGTGGTCGGCATTTGAACTAACCGCTAGGTTAAGTTGCTCTTGCTGTGACCCGGGGATAGATGGTTGACTCATTCTAACGCTGGTTTATACTTGATATCCGACTTCCTCCGTGTTTCGACAGACACCTAAAACATTGGGACCCGATTAATGTCACCGGGTGATATTAGTCGTGAGGCTGTAGAGGTCGTGGCAGTTCTCGAGTAACTCGCTCCACAGTCACAGCCACAGCCACATCCTCTGCAATCTAAGCGGACCCTGGTACTAGACCGGGATAACGCTAGGAAGAAGAAGATAAAGTATTATGAAAAACATTTCAAGTATGTCACTTCAAAAAGACACAACGGATTATCCCGCTTTTAATATTAGTTAACAAAGAATCAAGTAAATACATTCTGTCAACCCGAAGCATTATTAACAAAGTCCATAACTTGTTACCAAAGTGTAATTAACACAAAGTTTCTCTTTCGTACAAACTGACAACAAATAACAGTCAGGAAATGGATGAAATAAAATCTGACAGAATTCATCAGCACTCCTTGTCTTCAGCGATAAAATCACTTGAAGGGTTTTTACAGTCAAAATAAAATGATTTCAGTTATAGCTTATGACCGTAAATTGGTACCTTACGCCCATGACATTTTAAAGCGCCTACGATACTTGCTTATCTATCAAGTTACATGATAGTGAAGTACCACGCAGGGCAAATGCTTGTATGCCATTAAAGTCCCAAAAAAGCTACAGTAATATGTAATAGTGAAATATAGGTACTTACATTTTCGTAGAGATTAACTAATAAATAGTATCAGAAATATCCTGACCGATCCCAATGGCTAGTTAACATGGACGTTGGGAGTCACGAGTGATTATTTTGCTCCAATAACTTCAAGTCCTTGGAGCATTCCCCAACTTATAATTTTAAAAATAGGGTGAGTTTTACGAAAAGGTTTAAATAAGTTTATCATTAGTTAAAAGATCGAATAGGCCCCCCCCCCTACTAAGGTTAAATTAAAAGCTTGTATTAGGAGTGGGTGCGACAATACCCCAACGGCGGTGGGGTTGAATCGGGTACCTTGCGGATTTCAGTCCATACCTACCGTTGAGCTATTGAAGCTCTAGTTCTGGACCGGGATAACGTTAGGACGAAGAACAATAATAACAATCTCTATTAATAGTCATCTGGGGCTCACAGACTTACAATTTGTTATATAAATACATAATGTATACATATTACAAAAAAAGAAAATTCATACAATAGGATTAAAAATAAGTGATGTAGTTAAAAATTAAACTCTTAAATTAAATTAAGATTAAAAAAGAAATTAAATAGGTTTAAACAATTATTCTTAACTATTCCTTTGTATATTTTTTACAGTCCTGAAGAAACTTCAGTATCTAATAACACATATATTGAACATGATGTAACCAGCAAGAACAGTGATGATGAAGAGGTTCAGAACACCCTCCTGGATGTTGACGACTTCAAAGATACAAACGACATCAATTATGAAGATACGGACGTTAACAATACAAATGTTGAAGAGGTATTTATATATTTGCTTTTGTTCCTAAAATCTGTTTCTTTGGACGATTATTATTCCTATAATTTCCGATTTATAGGTACATTACTTCCTTACCAAATCCTACTCATATCATAAACGCGAAAGTTTGAACACGTGGATGTATGTTTGACGCTCCTTCACGGAAAAACCACTGATCGGATTTTAATAAAACTTTACAATAATATATCAAAATAATACATAAGCTGTAAATTATAAAGGTATCTTGTTAACTGTCCAAAATATAACGATAAATGTCAAGTAAGCAGGAGAACATTTTGCCATTTGCGAGTTATTCTGGCGTGCGCTGCAAAAACCGTTAGTCACTCGTATATAGTGAATGAAGGAAATGTTTATCTTAAATGGTCCTACAAAAAAGCCCGCGACAGCATATATCTATCTTTCAAGTGTAAACCACTAACGCCAAAATAGTGAACCATTATGGAACGGGGACAATATTATAGAATGATGGAATGTAGTAAATAGTAAGTAACCCGACGTTCGGACAGGACAGCGTTTGCCGAGTCCGTTATTAATATAAAAAACATTTTGTACTGTGTGACTGTTTACACAATTCACGAATGGACACGACTTAGGGACCTTCAAGAAAAGAGCATACCAATGGAACCACATATGAAGCACCACAACTTTAAAATACAAAGAATCATAAAAATCTATTCAACCAGTCGAAAGTTTATGCCATTTTGTTTCAAGTCGATAATGTATTTAAGGTTCGCTGAGAGAAAAGATAAGTCTTTATTCAAAAACGTAACAAATTATTGAAAAACAACAGGGAAATCGAAAATTATAAAGAACTTGAATTATGACTTTTCAACGAATTAATCAACTTTTGCTGTTTTGTTTTAAAAATAATGAATACCCACTATTATGAAACTTGATAAGCAAGAAACAAACTCCACTTAAACTATGACAGTCTATTTCAAATCATATAAACTATAACAGTCTATTTCAAATCATATAAATTATAACAGTCTATTTCCAATCATATAAACTACAACAGTCTATTTCTACACTTACATATTTCGCCGGTCTCCACGTTGTAGTCATATCGTCTAATGTTATGCTCGAAGCTGTCAATATAGTAACATGCTTTCTTCTTCAAATCCCAGGCAAGGCCGTTGGAGATAGTGATTCCATCACAAAGCTGTGTGATGCCGTGCTCGTCAATGCGGTACAACGAAGCTTGCTTTTCTCGAAATGTACCAATTGGTGATTCGTGACCAATTGTACCTTTAGCAAATTGGATTAGTATAACAAGTACCTAAATACATGTCGATCTACAACCAGTATTCAATAAAGTAAATGTGACAGTAAAATTGAAGTCTAAGAAAAAATGGTAATTATGCAGGTTGGTTACTTCTTCCAAAAGTGCATATATTTTTTGCTCGAAGCTGTTGTTAGCACTCTAATGAGTGGTATTCCGTCGCGGAAGGCTGACATTTCCAGTTGTAAGTTTTTCGATTTATGATTGCTATAATAGGGCATTTTGGAGCATTTTGACGTTAATGTTAACATTCTAGACACACATACATACATTTCTGTGTTAAAACAAAGAAATAACCGCAAAGCAGCTAAGACGATCGGCAGTCCGCTTCTAACCTATCCGCAACAGAGTTACGTTCCGCGCGGAATGTCAGCGTCTCCCGACGTTTATCATTAGAGTGCTAACAACAACTTCGAGAAGAAAAATAATATGCATTTTTGGGAAAAGTAACCAAACTCCGTAATCACCGAAATTATTACATTAATTATCCTTAGATTGTCAGCAATACTTTAATCATTACCTGCAAATAATCGTCCCCGTGGATCTGCTTTCCCATCATTAAGTCTGGTAACAGGTACCACATCTTTCTCTACTGTCCCTAACTCGCGTACTACCTTTGCGGGGCTTCCTTCGGAACCATCCCATTGAATTATACAAAAGGTAGTCTTCAACCCAATTACAAATTGATCTGTAGTGCCCTCTACAGGTATTATGAAACCAACCGGACCGTCTGTTAGAAGGAAAACATGTACAATTGTACAACTCAGTTTACGAAAGTAAAAAGCTGCTAAATAAGTACGTATTACATGTTGGTATATTATAATAATGCGTTTCATTTAATATGTATTCATCATCAACATCTGACCCCCTATTAAATAAAACCATGGTACATTATTAAACTGAAAATACCTCTTTTAATTTAACGTATAGTATAGTCTATAATACGTATAAAATCAATCTAGCTTAAACTTGTCAACGACTGGACCGATATACATTCTGTTTGATTTCATTCATTTTCCTTCAAGAAAGGTTTCAAAGAAAAGAAAAGTCGAAAGATTATTTAAAAATACTAAAAAGTGTATATTTATTCTATACTTCGGAATACTTGGAATGGATGACGTTCCTACTTGATCGTTTGACTGAAATCATAGAACTATTGGTCAGAGTCACTTTTATATAAATAACATAAATATATTGGTGAATTGATTACAAAGAGACGAGCTTAAGTCCGGGAAAATCAATGTCTGGCGGGCCGTCACTTTAAAATATAAACTACCGATAAGTTAAATAAAATTAAGAAAATAATTTACGTACCAAGCTTCGTTTTCGTATGTACCGAAGTTGCAGGTACGTATTTATGTATAGTCCACTCACTAATACTGACGAAGAATAATGCCTGTTGCCTATCGTCCCAATGCGGACCCTCGGCCAGCAATAGCGAGCCGATTTCTGGCACCACTTTTAATGACATCTGAAAAAATCTCATCAATTTGAATCAATAATTTCGATTCTGGAGTCGATAATGTGCCTCCAAAAAAGAGATGAGAGATCCTGACCACGTAAGTTCGCGTTTGTGGGGAATCTACCACAGTTGTGCAATTTTCAAACACTGACTCTCAATTTTTGAAAATTTCTGTAACAATTACCCGATTTTAACTTTTAAATAGATTGAATAATATCAGCAATAATAACCTTTGACTAGTCATAAAATAAAATAAACATTAAAATATTTTAATTCGTGTACATTATATTTTCGAAAAGCAAATAATTTCATTTGATATTGAAAATATATAATAACGTATTTTCAATGTTTTAAGAATAATGTGCTGGCAATAAAACTACGTGCAAAATATATATTTTTTTATCTAATATATATCTATAACAATGATAGCATTCAACTATTCCTAGCAAATAGTAAAAATAATGCTTTACCTAGTTGGTAACTACAAGTCTACGTTATAAAAAAGACGAGATTATACCAATTCAAATATTTTTAAAGCAATAATATGCCGAAATATAATTATCACACAAACCCTAAACATCGATTGTAATATCTTATTATGACTTACTGTGTAAACAAATTACGGTCGAAGATAGATATATCGAGTTTCTTGCGCCAAACAATAACTGATACTAAGCCGGGTCACGTTGGCGGACG